>JAPMOR010126002.1:106188-122690 GCA_026543865.1 Argiope aurantia
CTTTTGATTTTCGCTGATATTTACACGATATAGAAAGTTTTTGTTTTGTTTCATAGTGAAGAGATTGGTTATGAGCGTTTAGGACCACTTCCCATTCACTGATCGCATCCGAAGTTTGGACCGAACAGTGATCGATCCATTCATGCTACAACAACGTGTACACAGTGGCGTCGAACTCGCATACAAAATTTCATTTAATTAATTGGTTGTATATCTCATATACATTGAAAACAGGCAAAAACTTTCGATGGATTCGCTCAAAATTTTTATGTAGCTGTACAATTTTCATGTAAAAGTCGCATGTCAAATTTTACATGCCTAGTTCATTCTATTTTCGAATTTAAGATAAGTAATTACGATACGAAATCGATGTTTTGCTAAAATATCAAATGCTTTTTGATTCAATATTCTTAATTTTAGAACAGTCTTCTTCATAAAACTGTTTGAATTCTGTTCTATGTTCATTTCCCGAGAAATTACATTGATTTCTCATATTATATAAAATACGTTTTAATGCTATTTTATATCTTTATAAGCCGTTTTCTCAAATTCTAAATTTTTGTGGAATGTTTTTACTCATAAATTAAAATATAATACACATTTTTTTTTGTTCAAATTTATTATAATAATTTCTCAATATACTCTGTAGTTATCGAAGAAACAGTTTGTTCACTTAGAAATATTTTATAGCTATTTTAAAGCCATAATGCTAAAAAAAATTCCATATAAATTATCAGACATTTAAAAGTTGAATAGAATGTAGTTTATTTTTTTAGATCTAGAACTGAGTAATATATTTATTAAACGGCCTGCAATATTTTGAATAAATCATTTGATAAGCTAATAAACTAGGAGATTTTTGTTTTATATCGCTCTTAGTCAAAGTAAAAACAAACATTTCTTTAAATTAATATATATATATATTATCTTTTGGCGTTTAACTGAGATGTTTTAGTTTCATAAATATTTTTTTATTCATTTTATTCAAAAAATTGAAAATATATTTTACAACGTTTTCCAAAAAATTCATCCAAAACTTAATTATCCGGTAATTTAATTCCAAAAAATGAACTCCGAATGGTTTAAACTGTTAAGATTAATCAAAATATTTGAGTCCGAAATTTTTAGTTTTTGAAATCTCGAGTCACAATTTGCAAATATTTTCATATACCAAAACATTTGCCAAATTTCTTTATTTTCTTTTTATAAACAAACAAACAAAAATGAATTTATATTCTGTGAGATTTTTATTTGATAAAATATTTCATTGATTGATGTCGAAACAACCTCAACAGAAATTCAAAACATTTTTATTTCAGTCAGTCAGTATTTGTATGTTTTATTCATAATAAACATAATAATCTACGAAGAAACTTGGAGGTTATACAAAACAAATCTATTTATTTCGCTTGCTAATGATGGAAGTTTTCGAAATTGAAGTCCTTATTGAAAAATAATTATTTTCTTCCAAACAAAACGTACAAGGAAAAAATATTGTATCTCAATTTTAATGTTTGGTCCGTTTAATAATTTTTTCAGTTTATAAATTTTGAATAAAAAGAAGAAGAAAACGAAACAACCTTATATTCCTTATATGCTTTTCTCGCATGTTCCCTATACTTTTGTATATAGAATTTGCTGTTATGAATCTCAAAATGTGATTAAAAATCTTCAAACATGAATTTAAATAAAATTAATTTAATCCATGCTCAAAAAAATATTTGCACCAATCTTTTTTATTTAAAAAAGTAAATTAACGAATTTGCGAAGTACCAAACTTTTGTTTATTAAGTCCTTATTTAATGCGCATGACTCCTACTGTAATCACAAGTTGACTATTCCTACCCTCCCTGAGGCATACGGATAAATCTGAATGACCTGACCACTGAGAGTCCAAGAGGTCATCACCAGCCCCGGTAAAACCTCTCCGGTGGGAGGTACATCTCATCATCGGTAGGGGGTAGCCGACCCCACACCACCACTGCTGTACCCATATCGGGAACCAACCACCATACTGGAAGATTTTTATCCTCATATCTGAGGTGCACCTCCTCCCCCGGTGGGAGAAACTCCTACTGTAAACAGCAAATGTTCAAAAGGCATTGATCTGTGTCCTCCTTTAGCCAATTTCAGGATTCACTCAATACTGCGAATAATAAGGAGTTTACTGTGCGAATTTTGTTGAAAAAATAAGGTAAACGAGAAGTATACTCGTGTTCAGATCTTTTTGATATGCTAGGGGTAAGAAATGGATGTATGAAATGAATCTAAATATAAATTAAAAAAGAGAAGGTTTTAAAAAGTTAAATTGAAGATGAGGGAATGGAAAAAATATTCGTATTTGTTCCGGAAAAATAGTGATTGCTTTTGTGAAAAGGAAAAAAAAAATGTTTATGTGAAGAAACTAGCTAATATTACCTGTGTTATTCGGTATCTTAATCTTTACTACCAATAAAGATGAATGTGTGTGTGTTGGCGACCCATAGGCCTACCTACGGTGGGAAGATGCATCTCAGTGTGCTTTATTTTTCCTTTTTTTAAAATTTTAATTACTTAAAAATTAATCTAAATGTTAGTGTCTTTTCGCAATAACTTTCTAAAATATTTGTTGCACAAGGATAAATTTTACATCCATTAAAAATTTTTAAAAAATTATCTTTTTAACTTTACCAACTAAATAGTGTGAAATTTTACAAAATTTTGGCACTTTTTATTAAATATTTTTTTTCCTAATTGCCGACAGTAGATTACAGTGTTACCCAGAAGTTCAACCCGTTTTCATTGCCTGATTGTGTGGTTTTCTTGAAAGTTAAAGAAGGATTTAGTTTAATATACCATGTTGTTTACGAGATGTATAAAAAAAAGCGAAGCTAAATTCCTGAAATGGATGAATCGCACATTAAAGATAACTAATACTCCCTGCGACCCAGCTGGTCCCCAAAGACGACTAATCTATACTTATAAATAAAGCTCAATGTGTGTGTGTGTGTATGTTGGCGCTCTATAGGCCAGGTCATTTGACCTACAGCTACCAAATTTGTTACATGTATACCTTGGAGGTCGGGAATGTGCACCTGGGAGATTCCTTTTTTTTGAATTTTTAATTAGAATCTTAATTATTAATTAAAAACTAACTTTCCCGCAAAAAAAATCTTTTCATTTTCCCCACCGCCAAATGAGTAAGGCTTCAATTTTTTTTCCCAACAATAATGAGGCTAAGCTTAAGAATTTTCGGCCGATTATTTCAAACGATTCTGTTTATTTTCTAAATGTTTGATGCATTTAAAATTAAACATTGTTAATTAATCGATCTGGTCATGATGAATCTAAGAAAATTTTGTTGACAAATTCTTGAAATATTACATAAATTAAGAAAGATATTCTTTAGTGCCCATAAAGTTTAAACGCTCGGCGACTGTTTTCAGTAATCATATTACAAAAAAATACTTTGTTTCAGTAAAAAATATTATTATATTAATTTCATATTAATCCTTTCAACTTTAATATAAAGTATAAATTCTACGGGAGCTAACAGAAAGTTAGATAGATACATATTACGTTATGACTGAAGGCCTTTATAATATTATGAGTGAATTATATGACTATCAAAATTTGAAGTTTTAAAATATTTTGATGAAGAAGCTATTAAAGTAGTTATTGCATAAAATATTTAATTATTAAAATTTTAACGAACATTAAGATTGGCGAACCGGCTGGTCGCCAAAGGCGGCTAGTAATAAATAAAAATGACAACACAAGTGAAATTTATTATTTTATTCACAACCAAAAAGTGTAAAAATGTACTTACAAAAATCGATCACAGAACTACACAGTTAATGAAATTAAAAAAAACCGATACACCGTAATGAATCCCACACACCGTACACCAAACTTAAAACCCTACAATCACTGATGAATACCAGGAAAGAAAACGTAACAAGCACACATCGGCTAACATAGCAACAAGATCCCGGCATCGTTTTGAAACAATTGCTCACTATTGGAACAAACGTGAAATGTTTGGCTTATGCTTAAAAAAACATTGTTTGATTTTTTTACATATAAAATAAATATGATTGTTAAACATTATAATGAAATTTAAATCTTGCAGTTTTAATATATTACATTTTTTATATTCGATGTGACAAGGGAAAAAAAAATCTAAAAAATCTCGAGGATTGGCACCTTCTTTACCATGAATATAGTCTTCAAACCTATACTAAAGATTTTATTAGCTGTAATCTGAACATACTTTTTTTTTCTTTGTTTACAGCTGTAGTCTCATACTCGCTTTGGAGATAAAATCGATTGTAAATGAGACATCAAAATTTCCACCAAAAATTATATGGTTACAGACCTCGCTCACATTAGTTATAAATCTGTGGCAACAATCTTTGTGTTGGGAATAATAATGATAGAAAAGGGGGTATAAAACTCGAGCTGGAGTAGTAAAGAAGGTACCAAACAATTTATTTTCAATGAAAAATGCGCAAAACATTTGTAATTTGAACATACTTTTTCTTGTTGCTTTATATAGCCTAAGTAGAAACAGGCAGGGAACATGATAAAGTTCCAAATAAATAAAACGTGACATTGTATAACATGAGTTAATTGGATTGAGCACATAGAATATACACATGATTCATTTTTTTAAGAAAAAGGGAAGAAATATGATTAAAAAATAAAACGTTGATCCAATTATTTACAATGGAATCGGTAACACACACTGTTGTATAAAAAAACATAGCTGCCATACGGACTCTCGAACCGGAGAGTATTACATGTATTATATTTTTAAAAAATGCACAAAAAAAATGTATATAAATAAAAAAGAACAAGTTTAAAATGCAAACAGATTCGTTTCAGAATAGCAATTAAAGCATACATGGTTAAAAAAAATTGACAGTTCAAGTAAAGAAAATATTCAGACAGAACAGTTTATGATTCTGTAACTAACAAAAAGAACATTTATGCAAGATACAGAAAACTAATATTTGAAATAAGAACAAAGGTTTTGGAGGCTTTAAAAACAAACTTTAAAAATAAAAGTGACTTATTGATTCAAAAGTTCACTTCACTCCAATGCTATAAAATTAATAATAATAAATAGAACCATCAACATGTCTGTTTTTAAAACGTATTCTTGAGAATTCATTAACCCATTCACTGCCATTTACGAGTCTTGTAGAAAACTGCTGTAAAATTATGTCTCTGTAAATTTACCTGGTCGTGAATGAGTTAAAATATATTGATAACTGTAACGGGATGCACTTCATATAATTGGAATGCTTCCATGCAAAAGGTTTATTTTCCTAAGGACAATTTTTTAATAAACAGATGTATTTTGTAAATGTTTAAAATCTATCCATTTTTTTTAAATGTTATCACATTTTCTTGAGTATTTAATATAGACTAAAAACACCTCTAGAAGAGGCAAGCGTCTTATGACACAGAACATTTTCAATGAATTTAGTTCCAGGTATTTACAAATATTAACCCTTTGCACTCGGATGGTGCCTCTAACTTACCATTCAAGACGGTGCATCATTTTGATGTTTTATTTATTTTTCAATTTTGATTGTTAAAAACGAGAGCCTACAGAATGGTAAAAAGATGTAGATTAATTTTTCAAGGAAATTGAACTTAAAACAGTTATATATATATATATATATTTCAGTGCAATAAACTAATCTTTGTATAAGGTGAATAATTATGCATCAAATTACTTTTCCGAGAGCAAAGGGTTAACATTCAAATAAAAGAATTTGGTGTTGTAATTTAGTTAAAATGGATCAGAAATAAATAATATTTTGATTAAAATCATAAGCAGTAAAAGGATAAAATAGATATATAATATATAATAGAGAAATCAGACTCAAATGTTTGTTTATTCGAGTATGATCGCTCTAGGCACATTTCCAAACAATTTTATAAAGATTAAAAAAGTAAAATGTTAAAGCATAATCACATATCGAAAAAAAAAAAAAAAAAAAGAGAGAAGCAAAAGAATTCAAACTGTAACTGTATCTAACGGTATGTTATTTGAACTGTTTCCTATCGTCATCGAAAATCATTTTGTAAGAGGAAAGAAAAAAAAATTAGTACAGTTTTAGAAATGACGTTACGAACAAATACACGCACAAAAAATAGTAACAAAACATACATTTTTGAGCTAACGACTTTCGAGTCAAATTTTCCTCTTCACCCCTGGGAGGGGGGTGGAAGGGAGAGAAGGTGCCCAACTATTAAGTTGTTAAGAGTGACTACAGACGAGTTTTCGTCTGCTGGAGACAGACGGCCAGCTTTTGGTGGAAGTGCCTGTTTTCGTTCGAATGTCGTGTTCGGTTCTGCAGAAGAATAGCGAGGCACACACGCAGACGATTATTACTTGCACGGCCCCGATGATGGCGCCGATAATGTACAGGGTCGTGAGGCTGACGCACAGACCTTGGCTATGGGCTTTCATGTGGATGTGTCCTAAAAATAAAATTAGAAATATATTTTATTTTTAAAGTTATAAAATTTATCATTTCAAACAATATTTTGTTAATTCATTCAGAAAATCTATAGAATAATGATAAAACCTCTTTGCAGTGCAAAGTAATTGTCATTCATTTCATTTTATAGTATTACGATATTAGCTACTAGTGTATTGCTTTACATCAGGGATTGTTGTCAATATTCTAAGCCTAATTTAATTTATTAAAGTAAATATAACGAAAAAGTTGTTTTTTAAAATTTGTTATCCATAGTCGCGGCTTAATTTAATGTCATTACGTGAAAATAACAAAGAAAAAGTTTTTTTTTAATTCGTTATAATACCGTAAGCTTAATTTAATGTATTAATGTAAACAACACTATTGTCATATCTTAAAAGCAAGAACTGGTAAGTGAAAAAAAAAAGGCATCACACACGTTTTCAGGCAACCCCCCCCCCTCCAAAAAAAAGAGTTTAAAAAAACCTCGCCCTAAATTATATATTGACAGAGGTTATAGATAAAATGTAACAATTTGAATTAAATAATTGAATTTGCTAATATTCCTAATTAAAACAAACCCCAGGCCCTACAAAATACAAATTTTGGACATAAAAATGGGAACATAAAAATGAAATTATACAGAAAAATAAGTCATAGTCCTAACGAATGCAAACAAACAAACTCGATTCCAGCGTCCTTTCTAGATATAATTTCCAGACAATATTCAAAAAAATCTTTGTTTTAAAGCAGGATTGAATCTAACATCTTCATTTTAAAAAAATGTCCAACTTAACATCGGGATTATAACATAATATTACGCATTCCAGTAGGCGGCATACAAGAGTAATGAAATGATTCCGACATGCCTTCGTGGAAGTGACTAGGGAAAAATAAAAAATAAATAAATAAAATTAAAAAAAAGAATAAAGAAACAGAAGAACATTTTCAACGTTAATAAAGACAGAAAATTTACGCACAGCGAATACAAAATGAGGATTCATCCCGAATCGTGAACCCGACCCAACAGTTCAGGAACTCGAGGGATAATGGCGGCCAAAGAAAACAAGAGTTTCTGCATTCGAGTCACACACAAAATAAAACTGCCATCAAAAACTAAGAATTCAGAATAATGAATGCGTTATTCCCGGGAATAAAATATGAACTAATTAAGCCGACTCGGAAGCACAAAAGTAAATAAGCAGTGGGAATTTCTCATGAGTTATTCCCATGATGGTTAAATTGAGCCTTTTCATTTTGGTTAATGCGAAGCTAATGGGACAATGATAAAAATTCGATAATCTGACTAAAGTAAAGCTGAGTGTCAAATTAGATTTAAAAAATCGATAAGTAATGCATAGTTAATAAATAAAATATTAATAATTATAGTAATTTTTTATATTTTTAAGAGAACTTGGACGTTATCGACAGTAAAAAGTACTGAAATTTCAGTTGTAGAAAAAGGGATTTTTTCGTAAGTAAAATTTAATATCCTATAGAAAATTTAATACAAATAGGACGAATGATCTATTTTTAATTATAAACCAATAGTTTATTAAATTATTCGTTTTTTAATGGATAATCGAATATGCTGTATGATGCGATAGTTTTCAAGTTTATAACCATAAATCAGTACGCTAAAAAATAGTGATTCTAATTAAAATCATTCCAAAATTAGTATAATTTTTGAATATAGGTAAAATAATTACATTGAGTTTATTTTCAATTTAATATGCTAAAAATAAAAAATAAAATAAAAGAAATAAATGGCGTGTAATTTGAAAATCTAAAAATATATATTTATATACATATATATTGCATAATAAACAGCCTCTAAAGATAAATACTATTGCGTAGAAAAAACTAAAATGTGTTTAATAGATGCATAATGTTTGTAAAAACTGTTGTATAAAATTTCATACGACTGTAACGAATAGAATGAATTCTATGCTTTCCGAAATTTGAAGAAAATGTGTTTTGAGAAAAAGGGAAAAGACTTTTTTTCTTCCCATTATAGCAGCTCTTGTCAGATTCATTATTATAGGCAGTTTATAAACTGTCGATTTTTCAAATCTATATCAATTATATATTTCTGAAAAAATTCTTTTTATTGAGATTTCTGAGTCAGTATTTTATCAGCAAAATAAACGCACATATTTGGATAAAATAGCATCAAAATATGAACTGCAAAAAGGAAGTCCTAGATTCATTTATGTAAATATATTTTAAATCACTTTTTCATAAATTTTTTTTGGACTTGCATATCTTTGATATGCTTTATATGATTTAATTTTTGAACATATTATACGCAATTTATTATAAAGATTTCAGATATAAGTTTAAAATAACTATGCATCCATTTTAGGTTTTTATTCAATTCATTTTGTTAAATGTCAATTATAATTTTAAAAAATATAAATTTTTAATCTAATTATGCATTACGCATTGCCTATTGATATTTCCTAAAAACCTTTATTTACCCCTTAACTATTTTATTTTCTTTACTATCTAATGAGATGATACCTTCTATTTCAGAAAAATTTTCTTATTTTGATTCAAATAGAAATCCATTGAATACTTGACTTATCTATGTATTCGAAGTAATTTTAATATTGAATTATAATCCTTATAAATGGTTTATTTTTTGCTCACAACTATCAAAATTCGATAAATCGATGCACGTATGGCACTCGGGTAAAACAGTTAAGCAGTTAAGCGAAACACAAGATTATATGAGTTTTATTCCAAATGTATTTAAAAAATAAAATTCAAACGCATGCAGAATTTACTTTTTTAAAACAGAACTCTTTTCAGAATTTTGTTTTAAAAAATATATTATGTTTGTGAGTTTTTTTTTAATATTTGATATGTATATTCTTATGTGTTGTTTGTATACAAAATTTCATACCTGTCTTAGTCAATAATTTCGAAAGATATTTAGGAAAACTGTCCTTTTGATATTCTCTTAAATATTAAAAAGTACTTAAAAACACTATTAACTTAAATACTAAAAAAAAGAGGTATCTAATTTAGAATCTTTTATTCTCTTGTTTCCTTTTTTTTTTATGTATCTTCATATTCACAAGATATCTTTTTTTTTGTAATTTTAATTAATTAACAGCTATCTTGTAAATGGAAAACTTACCTGATCAAAGAAAACAACTTAAGCAACAACATCTAACAATTCTAATATTTTGAATACACACTGATATTTTGGATGAGATGTTGCAAAAACATTACACCTTCTCATAAGCATAATAAGTAGCAACGCGACAACAAATCAGCATGGAAGAGAAAAATGGTTTCAGCCTTTGCCTATAAATAAGACTTTTCTAACAAAGATGTCATTAAAGGTTTTGACGAGCTGGAACACACTCGTTGTTCCTCATCATTAGCGTCTTCATATTTCTCCCTAAATAAATCCATACACAACTTTTTTTTAACCAAAAAACAAACTCTTATGAGTCATTGTTTCACTTTCTTAAAAGGAATTCACAAAAGATATCAGTTAAGTAAGTCACTAACCTTTAGGAAAAACAATAAAACAAAAGCTCAACAAAGAAGTTGAAAAACTATTTTACAATCTACAAAAACAAATGCACAACTTAACAAGCCGTTGCCTAGTCAGAAATCTTTATAATTACGCTTAACAATAATTTTTAACCCCAGTTAATGAGGGATTAACTGCAACTGTGCGCAAGAACTCGTGATCTTTGAAAAAAAAAAAAGTGAAACGAAAGAGAAAGCAAGGTAATTACAATACGGAACCACTTTATTAAGAAGTGGAGCTTTTTTTCCCCTAGAAAGCAACATCAATAGTTCACTTTAACTCTCACAATGGACGCATCCTGTTTCGTTTTGGATCACGTGATGGCCGGTCTATTGCCGTGGATGATGTCGTCGCAATACCCCATCATAATTACCGAAAACGATACCTCACAATCACCCCCTTCATCCAATTTTGCGAAAGAAAGACAACAAAAATGGGTTCTTAAGGCAGCTCTTTTGTTTCAGCAAGGCACCGCCTCAAAAGGGCAGGTGGTTTGGGAAAAAGTGAAAGGGTGTTCTGGCAGGCGGACAAAGCAGTCGGTCAGTGGTGGCGGAAACAAAGACGGGGGAAACACTGAAGGTAACAAGGTGGCGAGCAATTAATCAAGGGACATGCATGCTAATTGGAAAGGCAGCCAAGCGTTATGCAAAACGAGGGAGCTCAGCGAAGTTGAAAAATTTCTCGCACTGTTGATTGGTAATGTCGCCCCTAGGCCACAGTGGAAAGTAAAGTATATGATGGGTTTAATTCTTAGAATACCTCACTAGGGATTCCACGAATCTTTTCGGAAAGTGAATTTCAGATGTTTTTGAAGGGGGGGGGGTGCAGCTACTCTGATGTTGCCGGCGTCTTTGAGACTTTCCTGCTTATAAAATGTGAACGATAAACGATTTGAAGTGTTTCGTCAAGTTTTAGATAAGAGGAGGAATAGTTTACATTTATTTCTTGGATTTCCACTCTCGAGTAGAGTAGTCAGTAACTGATTTTGAAGATTTTCGATTCTTTTCAGGCATTTTTATTTTTTATTCTGTAGTTTATTCTTAAATCATTTTTTGTTTTCTGTTCATTTATTCATGAAAACAGTTGCTATAAATGGTATGAATATTTTAAATTGAATTATCTTTCTGAATTGCGCTATTACGGTTATAAATTTTATCAATTAAAAAAAGAACATAAGGATTTTAAATTTTCGTAGAGGTCGGACCCTGATTAGATCATGTTGTTTTTGTTTTGCTGTGTCAAATTTCTACACTTTTCTCTTTTTTTTTTCTGCTAAAATTTGGCTGATTACTGGTTATTTATTTTCATCTATTATAAAGTTCATCTAGTATAAAATTCAATATACAAATTAATTAATTAATTGTTATTAAATTTGGAACAATTTTATGCTATAAACACCTTTTTTTTTATCGTTTTTATTATTATTACATGGCGAACCAAGTTTAGTTTAGTTTAGTTATATTAACGTCCCGTTTTAAAGCAACACTAAGGCTCTTCTGGGACAGAACAGACTTCGTAATTTTGAACTGGGGTCAAATGATGAGGACGACACATGTCATGACGAACCAAAGTTATTCCTTAAAATATGCCGGACGAAATGTTTTTCTTGGAGCACTTCTAGCTATCTGTTAAGAGTTTTTAAGATTATTTCATTAATTCAAAACATTATCAGACATGTTATAGAATTACTTCTTCAGATAGCAATGATGCCAGCATCTGAAGTTTTCAGACGACCTTTAGGGATTTTTATCTCAGAGCTCGAATTCATTTAGGAGACTCCTCAAATTCAATAGCGTAGGTTAGGTTTACCAAGAGTGAGTCTAGGTATCATGAACATCCCAGAAAGGAGGGGGGGGGGCGTTATGAAAATAGTATATTTGTATACATTAGAAGATTTTACAGGTTGGCTTTGGCAAATGAATATGAATTGGGTGGAAAATAAATGCTATGTCCCAAGCATCATATATCCTTGCCATGCTAATGTTCAATGAAACTATCAAATGGCGTAATGGACGAGTGAGAAGAAACCGGCTTCAGTACAAGACTTGCTGGTCAACACCAGTAAAACTCTAAAGGATTCATAACCGATGCTAATCAGTGATCATTCTCATGTAGTTTGATTAGATCAAGTCTTAAGAGGCACAAAGTCGACAAAATACCTCATTTCACCTCACAATATCAAATATAATAGAGTTGGGTGTGGAGGAAAACCAAATATTTTGGCCTGAACACCACTTATCTGTGATAAACCACTGAAATTACCTCGCATTATTTGTTGGACAGGGATGGAAAGTCATATCATTGACTCTCCGACCCGCAGAGGGCATACGGATAAATAATACTGCATGACCGGACCACCGCAACAGCAACACTGGCGGGAACTGTGTTGAATCCTAAGGGCCACCACCGGCCATGGTATAACCCTTCCCGAAGGAAGTGCGTCCCGTCATCGATGGAAGGAGCTAGACCCCCCCCCCCCTTTTCGTGTACCCTCCAGGGTGGCGAGATCCGACCATTATGCCAAAAACATCTCATCCACATTTCGAGGTACCTTCTCGGGCATGGACATGGATGGAAAATGGATCTTTATATACAAGCCATCTCCATTACTAGAAATAAACAAATTTACCGATATCCGCTTTCTGGAATGTCCATCTTCATCGGCACTCTAATTCAACAATTCAAAAAAGAAATTTCATCATAATAACAGCAAACTGCAGTTTCCGAAGATCTTTTTCTCAAGCCAAAACATATCATTCAATCATCTACCCTTCCAAATTCCTTGCGAATCTCGTAATTCCGAGGTCGAAAGTGCATACAAACACAGAAATAACCTCAAAAACTACCGTTCGCAGGTAGCAAGCAACAAGTGGTAAAAACGTACCCTCGGAGTGGTCTTTGGAGTGAAGTTGATGTTCCCATCGGCTGGGCTGCTCCGTGTCGAGCGTGGGCTTGAGGTTGGTCACGAGGAACATGGGACTCTCCATGGTGACGTCACTGATGACGTCTCCGGGCAGCAGGTCAGTGAATTGAGACGTGGACCTCCTGCGGCGTTTCTTCTTGCCGAAGGACTTGGTGTGAGTGGACCGGGGAACGTCACATTCGGCCTGTGCAAGGAAGGAGAAAGGAAAAATTGAGTGATTGATTGATCTGTAAAGATGAAATCCAAAGATTTCTTTTCAATATTTTTGTTTTTAATCTGTTTAAAATTAGATTCTGAGAATTCATTCAGCTTTTCAAATGCAAGGTCATATTTGCTTTATGTTTGCTTTATGTAGACGGTAGAGATGCTAAAGGCGTAGTTTTAAAAAGCCTTCAAAATTTCAACTTATTCAGTTTTGAATTGTCAGATAGAATAATTTTCAGAGAAATAAAAGAAATGAGTGACACGAATATCTCACAAATAACTGATTTTATTAATGTGAGTGTATGCTTCTTCTCACGACGCATTAAGCCATTAACCTTGAGAAAATAAGATGGTTATATTTTACATTAAAATTAATATTCTACATAAAATATATTTCTTTCATCAATAGCCTGGAAAATCCACTTTTAAGCAGTCAAACGGTATCCAAAATTGATTTTAAATATAGAATCAGGAAATAAACCTGTTTTTTTACGTAGTCTATAAATAAATAAAAAAATTACCATCTTAGTAATAAGATCACATACCAAATTTCATTTATCTAAATTGTTGTGTTTTTCAGTCATCGTGTTTACATGCATACGAATGAACAGACCGATTTGATGACGGATTGAGACAAAAGTTGAAATGGATCTACCATTCAATACTAAAACTAAGTATCTAATTTTATTTATCTAGCTCTTTATGTTTTGTAGTTATGATTGCACACACAAACAGACAAACCCCTTGTTAATAGATTTTGTTTAAAATTCGACCGAAATATACAAAATTTGTTGTGAAGACCACGCACCAAATTGCATTCCTTTATTTTAAAGCTGTTTTGAGTTATTGCGTTCATGGGAAAGCAGATAGAGCGACAGACAGAATCTGAAAACATGCTTTTCGGATTTAATGTGCAACAGACCCCCTTACACGACGGTTCTTCGGTGGAATAGGGTCTCGAACCTGAAACCCTCCGGTTCCGAAGCCCAGACCTTACCACCAGGCCACCGCGGCCCTAACTAAGGAAAAAGGATTCAGTTTAATATATATGTGTTGCAAGACATAAAAATGAAGTTGTAATGTCGCGAAATTTAGAAGAAAGATTAATCGGAAATTACGTTTTTAATAGCTCTATATTATTATGGAACTGTCACCATTTAAAACGTTAGACAATTAAAATTACACTACTGTAATATCAAACAATTTCTCAGAATTATGGGCATGGAGTTGTATCTAAACAATTTATATGAAAGCAAACATAACCAATATTCCTGGCAGATCAGCTGGTCGCCTGAAGCGATTAGTAACAAATAAATAGAAAATAAATGTTAAAGACCTTTTCAGGTCACTTTCCACATGAAAGAAAACGAAACCCGTTTTTAAATTATTCTAAACAAATGAATAAATATGCAGTAAATTCATCTTCAGATTCTTAAAAATCGCTTTTTTAAAACATGCCTTAGAATTTTCAAAAATTAAGTGATTGATCGTTCGAGAAGCCCGACCTTTAAGCTTGGAAGAGAAATTCGATAAAGCGTGCGCATCGGACTTTATATTTGAATCCATTCATCAAAAATAAATTCATTATCTTGACTAAGTTCGTTAAACGATGCTGCGACACGTGATCCATGATAACTGCAGACGATAAGAGTAAAAATAAATAAAAAATACTTTCGGAACAAAAACAATGAACACTGTCTTAACTGCTCCATTATGCTTATGCATGATTAAACCCTCTCTTTACGCTCAGTAAGTGTGTGCGTTTATTTCTGAAGAACCGGAAATTTGCCTCTGGGCTACGATTGAGAGAGACGGATTGATATTTCAGTCACGATTGCAGTTAAAACAAATACAATCTGAATACAGTTTAGAATTTTCACCAGCAGCAATACTCCGAACAGAGAGAAATAGTCAAATAAAAGTCAACTTCCAAGAAACAAGATTTTTTTTCTTCTTTTTTTTTGTGCAGAAAGGTTTTGATTGTTTTATTATAAGTTGATCATTATTGCGTTTAACAATACGGAACTAAAAAAAAAAAAAAATTGAAACGTAAATGGCAAGAAAAAATAAATACCGAAAAGATAATCGATTTAGGTTTTATACAAAGAATTCTGGAAGAACACAAGGAAATGAGTTAAATCTTAGGATTCAAGGATTCTTTTCAGATTATTTCTTTTGAAATAGTAATAAAATAGCGGAATGCTTTGAAGATTCTTTTTGAATTTTTGTAGCACATTATATTAAATATAAAAATAGCCATTTATTTTCTTCAAGTGAAATTCTTTTGAAAAATGCATTATGAGACTTAGGATGGAAAATTATTTTCTGTTGTCCTTCTTTGTTTCATCTTTTTATAGCTGAAAGAAGGTAAAAAAATCACATAAGGTTAATTTAACAAAATATTAATTAATAGCTATTCTAAATGTTACCTTCTTTCAGCTATTTATATTTTTATTACATATCCTACGGTAGCTTATATTGGAATATTTAAATAAATACTTAGCATACATTTCTCTAAATTTCTTTCAAAAAAATTAGAAAATTAAGCTTACAGTTATTAAGATTCTGAGATGCCCGTGATGCCAAAACGAGAAGGAATAATTAAAAAAGATTTAATAAATAAGAAAGCCTCAGCTAAAAGGCAAATAACTCTTTGGTACTGGTGTTTCCTTCCCTTTTTTCGATATTAATACTATTAAAACTGTATGAACACTTAAAACAGCAAAACAAACAAACGAAAAGTCTGCTCTTAAAGGAAAAATTTGCAAATTATATTTCCAACAACTACGATTTATTATTCTGAAAATTTTTCGAAAATTATCCACTTCCTAAACACAACTGTTAGTTATTTATTTTGGACGTTCTAGAGAATCGCCCACACTCAAAGCTACAATCCTCTTTAAATTTTTGCAAACTTTATCTTAGTTATTTGTGTTGTGAACAACAAATTCAAATCGTGACCTTAACATTTTTATAACCTATAAGTGATTGTTTATCGCGTACTCCGTTCAAATGTCTGAAATAAGAAACATTCAGAAACCTTAAACTGGAAGAGAAAGATACAGATAGCAACAGAAAGCTGATTTGAGGAAATTTATCAAAACAGAAAACGCTGAATTCAGACAAGGTCAGCTAAAAGCAATCGTAGGCATATATTCAACACCAGAAAAATTTGAGAAAGCTAACGTAATTTATTGAGCGAACCAAGAACAAGAATCTCTTGTGAATGCAACAGTCACTTCACTGCCAGTTGAATAGACGAAATGCACCATAAAATTCCCACAATGGATTGCTGGCAAAGAATCTTGCACAAAGGAATATTTCTTCTGATTTATTCCAATTTAACATT
>JAPMOR010126002.1:125155-159129 GCA_026543865.1 Argiope aurantia
AAGAAAATATAATATTTTATTCACGTTTTTCTCTAAGTGGGCATTTCGTAGATTTTTTGAAAATATACCAGCAGAATAAGTACTAGGGAAGCGAACCCTGTTAAATTTGTTTTTGTCCGACCCAAAAAAATCACACATTTTGTTAGCTTTTGTTAAAAAAAAAATACGTTTTTTAAAAAAAATATTGTAAACTTGATTTAATCCGCCATAAATATTACCAAATGGACTTTGATACTGCATAATTCGAATAATAATAATAATAATAACAGAATTCGTGGTACTTCAAAAAAAGGATTTCTTTTGTCCATTTTGGAGAGATAATTTTCTTTCTCTTCTTCTTTCTTACTTTTTTCTTTTTTTTTTAAATCAACAAAATTTCTCTTAATTTTGTCGATTTTAAAGTTTCTATCATAAGGTGGTATACCGCATGCAAAATAAATTTAGTAAAATGTGGAAGAATAATGCTTTTTCGTTTGCTAATGTTTCTATCAGCTTAAGGGGGAAAAAATGAGATTTTTGAAATCAAAATAATCTAATGAATAATCATAAAAATGGACAGCATTATGCATGCGTTTCAAGAAAACAATTGGAAAAATAACTATTTTGCCGATCACTAGAATTCAGACTTTTAGTTATAACGACTTAATAAGTATCCCTTTAGAATTTGTCTCATTTTATTTATTTACTAACCACCTTTGGCGACCAGCTGGTTTTCTAGTATTAATGATCGCTCAAATCTTCAATTAAATATTTTATGTAACTTGGTCTCTTATTAGCTTTTTCAGCAAAATATTTTTAAGCTTCAGATTTTGATAGTTATATAATTATGACATACTATTATGCAGGCCTTAAACAGTTCTGTTCATTGTAAAACTTATCTCTCTCTTTAATTTTCTGTCCGCGCTCATAAAATTTCAGTTTTAAATTAAAGTGAAAATGTTAAATTACAATAAATATAAAAACACTTTTTACTGAAACTAACTATGCCTTTTTTTAAGTATGAAAACTAAAAGCAGAGTCGTTCGGCATTGAAGTTATATGTCCACTACAGAATAATTTTCGTAATTTGTATAATATCTTAAAGAATCATTCAACAAAAATTTCTCGGTTACATCTTAAAATTCATCTTTAGTTTTATTTTCAAAATATTTAAATGATGTATATAAAAATATTTTATTTTATTTCATTCAGTAAATATATTTATGAAAAAATTATGAAATTTTTATTTTATAGAGTCCTCTGGTTCTAAGGATTCATATTCTGCGAAATACTCTTGTCACTTCCAACTTTTAAATAAATAAATAAAAGTTTCTATCTTCTGCGTTCAAGTCTGTCCGATTTTTGAAGTTTTTACCTATCAATTTTAGAACAATCAACATTTTCATAATCATAAGCTAATCACTGTCGAGAAACCCTGGAAGAAAATTGGCGTATCTTCTTTGAGGCGGTCGATGAAGTGGTCAGTTTTTATCACCAGTTTTTACAGGAGTGGCATTCAAATTTCATAAATTAGTCAGTTTTAGAAATTTATTCAGTTGATACGAGTTCAATAATTTTTATTCAAAATATTGGTGTCTCAAGAATATTTTGTTAAATATGATTCAAAAGGCAGAGAACCTATGTAAAAACTTAAAATTCGTGATTCATCGGTGCATTTAATGAGTCAATAAATGCTCCTATGAATTACGAATTTTAAATTTTAAACTGAACAGAATTTTTAAATGAACAAAATAATTATATTTTATGTAACTTTAGACCATTTTATTGGCAGATGTATTCCCCAAATTAACTATTTTGCGCCGATTAGAGTGCTTACCCTACATATATGTAAATATGTATTAAACCATGTTTGCCTTAAATTAAACTGTTTCATTGAATTAATAATATAGATATTGTAAAACATCATAGAAAACTTTTCTTCCATTCACTTTTTAGAAATGAACATATTTCAATTTTTTGTCACTTCATCCAGACACACACTGAAAATTACACTTTTATATATTTAATTTGCAATAATAGAACAATCAACATTTTCAGAATCTAGGCCAATCCCTTTTGAGAAACCCTGGGAGATTATTGGCTTCTTTGAGACGGTTGACGAAGTGATCGAAAATCGCTCGTTTTAATGAAATAATGTTACTGACATTTTCATAAATCGGTCAGATTTAATGAGTGATTTAGTTGATTAAAGTGCAACTTTCTTTTACTCAAGATATTAGTGTCTCAAGAATAGTTTGTTAAATATGATTCACTGGACAGATGATATATGCAAAAATTTTAAATTCGTAATTCATCAGCATTTATTGACTCAATTTACGTAGAATATAATTATTTATTTCATTTAGATCACTTGTTAGCAGATGTATGTCTATGAATAAATATTTATAAATTAGCTTAGATTGGAGTAAATGTCTGTAGATATTAAACAATATTTGCCTGAAATAAAACTGTTTCATTGAATTAATAATATTGACATTGGGAAAGATGACAGAAAATGTTTCCTTGCATTTACTTTTCAAAAAACATCACATTTCATACACACACGTGCTGAAAATTACACTTTACAAGATTTAATTCTCAGTAGCAGTTAACTTATATTTGAATTTGGGCATTTATCAATATAGTGGCAAAACGTTGATAAAAGCACATTTTTTGTCATGCACGCGAAACGTACTCGTGCAGATGAAATTGTATTTTTATTTTATGGGACATAAATTGTTAAAAATATTGTTAAAATATTTTTTTAATTCATTAAAAATAGAAATTTAATTTGCAGGTAAAAACATTTGTATCATTAAAAAGATAATTGTTTGAATTTCAATTTGATGTAAAAAACATTTTTGTGCGATAATATTTTTAGAAGCTATCGCGAAAAAACGCGAAAATTTCACTTAATTTTTAATTAATTAAAATTCTATTTAAAAATTCAAAAAAAAAATCGCTTCGAGGTGTACATTCCCGATTTCCAAGATATGCATGGATCAAATTTGGTAGCTGTAGATCAAATGATTTGGCCTGTAGAAGACCAACACACACATTGAGCTTTATTATAAGTATAAATATAGATTTATTAGAAAATTGCAACCACAGACGTGCGGTCATCTTGTTATATATCTCGGATATGATTGTCATAGATTAAGTAATGAGAACTGTAATAGAAAATCTCGTATACTTTGGCAGAGCATTCTGGAAATAATAAAAATCCTTATTTGTGTTACACTTTACATGTAAATATATAATAACATTAAAAGTTTTATTTCCCATCAGTGGGATTTTCATTAAACATAATGTTTCCGAACCTTCAATTCAAAACTACCCACTAAATTTGATTTGAAAAAAATAATGATCCAATAGGAAAAAAAGGGTCATAGTATACAAAACAAAAATTATGCTGAAAGAAAATATCAATAATAATCTTTAACTGAAGTACGAATATTATGAATCAACATAATTATAAAATAATAAAATGGCAGACCTCAGCTCATCAACCTTTGTTACAATCCAGCTTAAAATGGAATGTGAAGTTTTCGATTACAGCATGTTTTATTTATATTGAACTTTATGCGCACATTAATTTAGCATAGTCAATTAAATATATATAAAAAAAGCTTGTCTCAGTTGTAATGACGCCAACCAAAAGGGCGGCAATATTTTGCGCAGCATTACAAAGGGTGGTAGGCGATTATATTGCAGATTTTCATTTCATGGAGCCTGTCTTGAAAACGATGGAATGCAGTTTAACACAAAGGAAACGAACAGTCGAATGATAATTATCACAGTGCGTACCATCCAACCTCCAACTAACTGCCTGCTGCTATAAGCGAAATTGTGAAATCATTCCTTTATGCTTCCTGCAAGGTTTGCAATCTAATTGGATGTGTATTCGTAACAGCATAAATTCCTTCCATTAAGATAACAGACAAACCTTTAGTAAAATGGTAAATCTTATTTATCCAAAAGAAATTTGATTAAAGCTCATTTTAATTAAAGTTGAAAAATTGTACTTTAGAATAAACAATATGCCAAATACGTAAGTTCTACAGCGAAAATATAATTACTGAAGTTATTTTTTTGAAAATAAATAAAAATTTTGTAACATATAAAAAGTAAATTTCGATTAAAGATTCTTAAACATAAATTTCTCAGACTCATTTAGTCATTTAGATTGAAAATAATCGCATGAAAAACGAATTTTGAAAACAAGATTGTTATGAAAAAGATTTATGAATCGCACGGCATTTTATTGAAATTTCTCAACAGAATCCTTTTAGTGTTTTTGAAAACAAATTCTTGTGTCTTTTCTTCTAACATTATATTTTCTCCAACAAGAAGTTATAGAATGTTGATATAAAATGCAAACAATTGCTATTCTTTCAGTTATTTTTACAAAATGTACTTTGCGAAAAAATTTTAAAAAATGTACTTAGAATTCCAAGGCGATGTTCCAAGCTTGATGAATCTGTTTTTTCCTGTCTTCAAATGTTTTATTTTAGTAGTAATAAATCTTCAAATTAAATTTTAAATGTCATTAAATATTGTTATAAATAGCATATTTGTTATTCTCTAGTGACTCGTAAAACGTATGTTTGTAAGACAGTTCGCTTTCATAAGGATTCATTATATTATTTTTGTTTTAAAATTTCAAAATTCTTTTTTTCAAATTGATAGGCACATTAACAATATAGAACGTTTTGCACGCACTTCTTTTAAAACTTATTTCTGCTGTAGTAGAGGAACTTTAAGAGAAAGTTCTGGACTATTTAGAATCAGTACAGAAGCATGCTTACTTTAAAATAAAAAAATAAATCGTATGTTTTGACTGACTGTGAATTTTATAAGAAAGTAGCGCTGCACGGGAATTTAATATTTAAAAGAGATGAAGAAATATGTAAAAGCCACTCAAAGAACACAGTTTTGATTCCTCCCCTACAGAAGATTTTTTTTAAAAAAACATCTAGCTTAAATTCTGAGAAATGAGGAATTTTTAACTCGAATTCTAAACAATTAAATTATTAAATATAGGAAAAATATTAATTAAAAAACGACGGCAATTTTCTTTTCTTCAACACTCTCATTTTGAATTCTTAAAAATAATTGAATTTTACTCTTATTTTTCTTAATAATTTTATCTTTCCACAATAAGAAGTTATATTATATATATATATATTATATATATATAAATATATTTTGATTGAAGTAGAATGCAGGTTCGAAACAGTGAAGAGACTTGGTCTTTTTAATTACGTTTTATTCTATTCCGAGTGGCAGGCATGATTCTATACAAGAAAACGCAGCGCGGCACACACAGAAGTAAGAAAGAAAGAAAAAAAAAAAAAAAAGGGCCAAACAGATGACATCTAGCCTTATATAGCATTGGATTTCTGGCCAGTAGCCAATTCAATACACGTGTGACCTTTGACACCTTTTGAAGGCTAAAAGTATCACTTTCATTTAATACGTAGTACTGATGGCGCATTATTTTTACAAAGGGATTAATTAAACCGAAAGTGGAATTGGATCACGAAATAAGAGAATATTTTAGAATGAAATTACTATAAGCTAAATTAAGATAAAATCTTGGAAATTAATTAAATTGAAATTAGAATTAAAATATCATTACATATTATATATATATATATATATAGTGGTGGCCACAAAAAAAGTTACGCTCATTTTAGTAGAACATGAATCAAAACACAAATCGTTTTGAATAATGATGTGTTTTGTAATAAAAGTGTACTAGCCAATCACAAACAATGTTCTGAGAACCCATCAAAAAACATGAATCAAAACACAAATCGTTTTGAATAATGACGTGTTTTGTAATAAAAGTGTACTAGCCAATCACAAACAATGTTCTGAGGACCCATCAAATGGCTGTAACTATAATTTAGGTTATTTGGATGGTAAAAGAGTTATTGTTGTAGAAATATTTTGCGGAATGATGAATACTAGTACAATTAAATAGAGTATTGCTGTTTTTGAATATTTTAAGTCTTTTTTTTAAATTAAACTAATTTTAAACAAACACCAACAACAAGAAGAACTGATTGGACATCTACAAAAAGAAGCCGAATTGTCGTATTGAGAGAAAATGGCCTCTCTTATGCTGAAATTGCAAGACAAGTTGGTGGTTCAGTGACTTGCTCTGGTGTACGAAAGTTCTGTTTACGTTATGAAAAAACGAAATCAGTGGAAAATAAGGCCAAATCAGGCAGGAAAAAAAATGCACAACTGCTACTGCCGATAGAAAAATTAAACGGCTATGCCTTCAAGATAGAAAAATTTCATCAGATGCCATTAGATGTGAAATGAATGCAGCGGGTATTGCAGTAAGTTCAAGAACAAAAAGAAGGTTATCAGAATTTGGAGTACAAGCTAGAATTCCAAGGAAGAAACCATATTTAAATCAAAAACAAATCGAAAAACGAGTTAAGTGAGAAAAAGAACACATTAAATGGCCAGAAAATCAACGGAAGCAAGTAATCTGGAGCGATGTGACTAAAATATCGCTCTTTGGTAGTGATGGTAGAAAATACGTGAGACGTAGAGTAGGTGAAGCGCTTCATCCTGATTGTATTGAAGCAACTATAAAAACAACAACAAATGCCATGATTTGGGCATGTATGCCTGCAGATGGTGTGGGCCGAATTCAAGTGATTGATGGCATCCTGAATAGCAAAAAATGCATCGAAATTGTCCTGGAACCAAAATTGATACCTTCCATCAGGGATTTCTTTCCCAACAAAGCACCATTTATTTTTCAGCAGGATTCAGCTCCATACCACACAGCAAAAGTATGCAAAGCATGGTTTCAAAATAAAGGCATAGATGTATACCATGGCCAGGAAACAGCCCTGATCTCAATCCAATTGAAAATTTGTGGCGACGTTTGAAAATTCTTGTACGAAAAAAGCGTCCATCCAATAAAAGACAACTTATTGAATCTATAATTGATTCTTGGCATCATGTGATTACGAAAGATGAACTCCAAACACTTGTTCACTTGATGAAAAGAAGCTGTCTTAAAAAATAAGTGTTATCCTACTTATTGATTGTGTAAGTATCACTTTAAAAAAATGCAAATCTAAGATAGATCTTACTAAAATGAGTGTAACTTTTGTTGTAATACAGATATTGTAATACTGTTTTTGTTAATAAATTTTACATTAAATTACCTTCAATTTAATATATAAACATTTGTATTTAAGTGAAAATTAATACATTCTACAAGCACGTAATGTTGAAAAACATGAAACTTTCAAAAAATGTCCACACTTTTGGCCACCACTGTTTATATATATGAAATTTTCCTTTCTGTTTAGCATAGTTTCAGAAATTTATTTGATATGGAATACCCAAAATAATGTTTCATTGCTTTTAAACCTCAAACAAATCAAAGCAAATAATTTGCTTTAAATAATAGTTAAAATTGATTAAAAATTCTAAAAAATTATTTCGAATTATTTCAAATTTTTAACCATTACATTTTTTGAAGATTCCATTTCATGTTCAATAAAATATTCACGATAACGAATACACACAAGGATTAAATTAAATCCTTCTTTCTAAGTATAAAAAAATCTCATAAATTAATTCAATCAAAGACAACAGATACTTTAAAATAACCTCTGCCACATGTAACTTTTTATTTTATGGTTTCTGATACGTTGGAGCCATTCTTTTACAGTGTATAATTTCCGAATTTTTTCCTCTCCAAGTCCGACTGGGAGGTATCGGGTGTCAAAGGAAGATAGATTACAGAACGCCTCTTCGGCGTAACTCGAGTTCACGTCAAATGATCTATTGCAAATTCTACTACTGTCTACACGGAATCCCTTAAATTCCCTACTACCTTCCAAACGCCGACGATAAAAATAGATGCAAAAATAAAACAAGCAATGTGTGTACGCACCCATAACACATCCGGGAGTTAACCACCATTTTGTTCATAATCCTTCTACCGATTTGAGAAATTCTATACTTCTAAAAGACTATTTTTAAATCCACACAGCAGTATAGTTGATGTCTATGAAAATCTCGGTTTTTCGCTTCTTGTTATCTGAGTCCTGGTTAGAGTAAACGCAAATGACATAATAGGGGTGGACTGGGCGAGAAAATAAGTACACTTTCTCCCCTAACTTGCATTTAGAATATTTTGGATGCACGCGTGTTATTCAAAAATGACACCTGTCATCTGTTTGTGCTGGGACGGACTGCAGCCCACCTGTTGCTTCTGCAATAAATCACGGAGTGGAAAGTGCAACCAATCGTGAAAAGAGAGGCAATTCGTGATTGCTTTGGACGATTATAAATGCTTCTCTTGAGCATCTAATGGGGGGATTAGTTCGCGGCTATGCGATTTGGAAAACAATTTTTACTCGTTCCCACCTGCGCCAAGCATCCCCCTCTTCTAAACATAGAGAGTGATACTACATTCAGTATTCACCTGCCTCTTTTTAAGAATGCATAATGATTTGTAAAAATGGTCTCATGGTTTGATTTCTCGATACCATATGTAGTTTGTTCAAGATAAATAGATGGTAATCTATAAAAAATTTTTGATATCGGTATATTTATTAATTTTTTTCGCTGCAAAATAAAATGAGGGGGAAATTTTTAGAATATATTTATTTGAATTGTACAGTACACACCCGAGTATCCTACCTAATGTGGCGGAAGGACTGGTCAGATAAGAAAAAAGCCGGATAGGCTGGAGTTCTCTGAATTCATTTGTTTGCCCACCAATACTAGAAGACAAAATTTTTATAGAAAACTCACTGTTATAATACATATTAGGGTGCCCCATAAGTTTCTTTCCTATTTCTAATATAAAATGAATACACAATATTACTGTTTAAGATATTATTTATTTTGTTATATAAGAACCCTTTTGCTCTATTACCTTCTTCCATCTCTCAGAAAGCCTCATTATGCTTTCTTTCCGAAATTGTTGTGTTTTGGACAAGAAATAATCCTCGAGGTGTGTTTTTATTTCGCTGATGGATTTAAAGCGCTTATTGCGAAGAGAATATTTTAAGGACAGAAAGAAGTAATAATCAGATGGAGTGAGATCTGGAGAGTATGCAGGATGCAGTAAAACATCCCAATCAAACTATAAGAGCTTCTCTCTTACGATTAATGCAATATGTGGTCTCGCGTTGTCATGATGAAAAACAAAGCCTCATCAGTTCATTAATTCTGGACGACTTTTTTTTCTAAGGCAACTTTTAATTGATCTAGTCCAGTTAATGACAGTAATTCGTAGAATTTATTGTTTGACCTTGTAGAAAGAGCTCGTAGAAAATTGCGCTTTTCCAATCCCACCAAATGGATAAAAGAACCTTTTTGGGGTGTAGTCCTGGCTTTGCGACAATTGAAGACCTATTGTCCTTACACCAAGTACGTTAACTATGCATATTTTCATATAAAATCCGTTTCGTCTCCAGTGACAAGCCTCTTTAAAATGCGAGGTGCAAAAAACTTTTGGGACACCATAATATTTTTGTTTATAATGTTTATTTGTTTATATGTTTATTTTAATTGCACAGTGTACTCCCGAATATCCGGCCTAATGTGGCGGAAGGACTGCCTTGGTAACAAAAAAGCCGTATAGGCTTGAGTTCTATGAATTCATTTGTTTGCCCACCAATTCCAGAAGATTTTATAGCTTTTGCTATAGCTTCCACTTTTATAATATAATTAATTATAATTTTTTTATGGTTTTCACTATTATAATACTTATTTTTTCATTTCTTACTAAGTTTTATGCCCTCCATTTATCTTACGTAGAATGTGAACGCGGCCGCCGCCCGTAGAATCTATAGAAGCAGTTGACGGTAACGTGCTGAGTTAAAACAGAAGGCTCTGTACTGGGAGTTTATATATGATTATATAATGCACTGCACTTTTCAAGAATTAGAGAAAAAGTAAATTAAAGCAAATAAACTGCTCTCATTTAAACATAAATCCTATAATGCTTAACTTAAATGTAGGAAATATAAACAAAACATTAACGTAAATCGTTGGCCTGATTCTTAAGAAAATTGGCTCAAAGTGATTTTATTTTTCACTAATAAATAATTACGCAGATATAAAAAGGTAAGTCTTATCTAAGAATCAAAACTTACAATTTTTAGGTTTTGAAAAAGTATTTAATAGCTGACTTAATAGACGCCTTGGCTTCCTCATTTAATTACGATAAAAGAAAACTCGGTCGGATAGTACGGAAACCAGATAGTGGCGAAGTGGAAACTCGAGAGTGTACTACATTATGCTTACTTCTATTGTTTAACATATTATCTCAATAATTTAAAAATTCTGTTTCCGTGTATAACGATTTTTGTCTATAAAAGCTGCAGTACTTTTTTTCCTATAATAGAAGGATCCTTGCTGCAAAACAAATTTAAAAAAAATAATTGAGGTTGTTGATATTTGAAAAGAAGTTAAAAATAAATAAGAAGGATTTGCTTATTTAACTTCATTTCATCCCCAGGCATCTATTGGCGAATCATTCGCCAAATTGGTCATAAAATTCCAAAAATATATTAGTCGTTGACTGAGGGAACTTTTAAAAGCAAAACTAAATGCAACTTTTAATTTAAAAAAAACAATATATGCTGATATTTACGAATTACATTTGCCAAAATAAAATGAATTTTAAAAAAATATATTTTTTTCATAGCAAATGAAAATTACAATGAAAAAATTTTAAGAACACTTCGAAAATCGTCTAAATATTTTTACAGGTCAGAATTTTACATTGAGTATTTTTACTGCTAATAAAAATGAATAAATATGTGTTAATAAATATGTGTTATATGTGAATAAATATGTGTTAGTATCTAAAACAAACAAATGTAGCACAGATATAATTTGGAAGGGGAAATGTGTACTTCGGAGCGGTTTCCTCAAAAATTTAGTAAGAATTTTAATTAATAAAAATTAAGAAACATTTTGGCTTGTTTCGGCCTTAACTGCAAAAAGTATTGCAGGACAAAAATAATTTTTTGATTATCTTAAGATTCAAAAAAATTATCTTTTTAATTATACCAATTTAATAGTCGCGCAAATTTTTCTGAAGTGTGAATTTTTTTTTAAATCTTTTGTCTAATTTTCAACAATAGTTAACATTAAACCATTTTCATCGTTCTATTGAATATTTAACTAGGTGACTAGGTGATATGGGCAAATTACCTGATGTATAAGAAAGTGAAATTGGCGTACTATAAAAGAAGGTAGGTGAACGGACAGTTAAGTTTTTAAATGCTGTGATGACATGGGACTCGACTTCATTAGGATGGTTTATATACACATAATTAACAACAGAACAGGTGCTAGGCTATTAAATTGACACGGTTTTAAATTTCGTCACAATCTGCAGATTAAAAATATTTTTTTAGGGGGGGGGGGGGGGGGGATCATGAATATTAAGTTATATAAAAGAGATTTATTTGAAAGTAAATATAATCAAAATTTCTGTAGATCCAGCTGGTCGTCAAAGATGGCTAGCTGCTATTTGGAAAATAAAAAGTAAACGATAAATCACAATAATCAAATTTTTCAACAAATTCCTGCTTTTTACTAATTTTTGCCTTTTGTGTGTGACCAAGTATATAAAAAGACCATCAACAATTGAAAAGGGAGCTTACTAGTTTCTCAAATTCACATATGAAACTTATTTTGGAGCTGGTTTGATCTTATTTTTGATCTATTCATGTTTTATGTTTTCATTTTTCGGATGGTGACTTGCACTCACCATTCAAGTCGATACATTATTTTGACGTTTTATTTATTTATTTGATTTTGATTGTTAAAAATACCTGAAGAGTGATAAGAAGACGCTAATTAATTAAACTGGAGAATTCAACTTAAAACAATTAATTAGGAGAATAAATATACATCGAATTACTTTTCCGAGTGCAAAGGGTAAAATTTAGGAATAACAACTCAAAAATGTCAATAAATATGACGACTGATTATCCTGCAATAATGGAAACCAGAAAGAAAGAATCTATATGTATGGAAATTATGTCATAATTAGCAAAAAAATATCCTCTTTCATGGTTAATTTTGTTCTTTTTATAATCATTATTTCAATTAAGTTTAGGAAGTAGAAAAAAAAATCCAGAAAATTCAGTTTTAAAATTTTTTTTAAAAATTTATTTTAAACAGGCAAAATATTTGATTTTCATCATTGAAATTTTAAATAATAAGTGGCCATATAACGGCAAATAAAGCTTATTTTTATTTAATGGAACCACTTGTTCATTCTCATTTATATGCCACTTCAATACTTAGTTGCAATTTGCTTCATTCTGAATAGGGTTGAAAACCTATCGCACAAAAGCAGCAAGAGCAGCTGCACGCTCAAGAAACAAGAAAAATCTTTTCATACTGAACTTGAATAATTCTTTTATTCGTGATTAATGGGCGAGCAAAATGCGATTAGTAACTTGAGGACCCTGTTTATAACCACTTGACACTTCGGGAAGAAGCTCCGCGATTCCAGGTTCAAGCGAAAGGTCCTCTTTTGGAACGCAGAAAGCAATTGTAGACGATTTTAACAGGACATTCTTTTGTTAGGGCAGACGATTTTGACTTCAAGGACATTGGAAAAGAACTTCAGAATTTTATCGTTTCCCTCTTACTAAGCTGTTAAGTGTTTTATTAATAATAAATTATTAGTTTCTTAACTGAATTTAATAGTTTCAAAACACTTAGAAAATGTAATCGGATTATTTTTAGCCCACGGCAGGGTAATATCATTTTTTTTTAATTATTAAAATATTTCGAAGTGGAAAAAAAAAATAGAAAGAGAGCGCTTTATAATGCTTTTTTCTTATGAACGTACTTTTAATAATCAAAGGTATATTTATCAAACATATGTATTTGTTTGATAGGTGAATGTATAAAAGATAAATTTATACAGATAAATTTTGAATAATAAATTTTAATTAAGATTATATAAGTCTTGAGTTATTAAATTTTCACCAATAGTCAAATAATTAATTTCTAATTCTTAATATAAATGAAAAATTTTTTTGCTATTATTTTATGTAAAAGATTCATTTCAGGATAAAATACTTATGATTTCATGGGAAAGGAGTTTTATGAGGGTTTGGTTAATGAATATATTACATGACACAGCACACCAATAAACATCAAATTAAGCAGAACTGTGGTGGTATGTGGATTATTATGATCTGTTCAGGAAGCAACAGGACTAATGTTGTAGGAAACATTTCTTTAATAATCACATTCACACACTAAACAATTACAAACACAAAGACAAGACATTGACGCGCGCGCTTCACAGTTCAGCGTCACATCTCCTTCTCATTACAATCGCAATGCATTATGGGATGGCCTAAACAGGCATCGCCATCTAGTATCCAAAAGAGAAGGTAAGTGTAATGCAACTGCTACAGAACTTAATTTGACGTTTATTGGAGTATTGGATAGCTTAGAAAGTCAATGGGAAAAAAAATTAATGCAAGATTGTATTGCTTGATTTTTATATTTACATTTAATTGTGTACCAAATCAGTCAAATTTGTCAACAGAGTCTATTTATTTGTGTGCATGTAAATGCGAAGGTTCCAAAAACGCGACAAATTGAATTATTATTTTTTTTTTTATGATTTCATTTTTATCGAAATTTTGGTAAAAATAGAACAACAAGAAGAGGCATACTGCTTTAAAATAAGCATTTGATTATTATTAACATTTAATAAATATTAATAAACATTTGATGAAGTTAACCCTTAGCACTCTGGTGACTCCTCAAGGGCACCTTTCAAGACGGTATATCATTTTGACGCTTTACTTACTTATTTTTCAATTTTAATTGTTAAAAATGCCTATAGAATGGTAAAAAGACGTAGATTAATTTTTCGGGGAAATTCGACTTAAAACAATTATATATATATATTTATTTTTTGGAGCAATGAACGAGCCCTCGTACTAAGTGAATAATTATGCATCGAATTTCTTTTCAGAATGCAAAGGGTTAACAAAAAACGTGCCATAATGTGCAAGTATAAAGAAAATTAAGAACAGCTTTCACTGATTTGCTTAGCTGTTAAAATGGGCAAATAACGACGCCAAACATTTTTCTAATTTTCGTTCAAGTGCAAATTGTTTTTTTAATACTTTTCTTAATTTTTTTTTCTATCTATACTTATAATAAAGCTCAATGTGTGTGTGTGTGTGTTGCCGCTCTACAGGCCAGACCATTCAACCTACAGCTACCAAATTTGGCACGTGTATAACTTGGAGGCCGGGAATGTGCACCTCGAGGTTATTTTTTCGAATTTTTAATTAGAATTTTATTTATTTAAAAATTAAGCAAAATTTTGGCGTGTTTCAGCTATAACTGCCGAAAATATTATCCACCAAATAAGATTTTTACATCAAGTTAAAGATTAAAAATTTATCTTTTAAATGATACCAATATTTTAACCTTAAAATTAAGTTTCTATTTTTATTTAAATTAAGTTTCTATTTTTGGCGACCAGCCGAATCGGCTGGTCGCCAAAGGCGGCTAGTAGGAAATAAGAGAAAGTAGTGTAATCGGTTAAGGAAAGAAATTTTGTAAAATTGGTTTTGATGAATCTTTACGCTTTAGACCTCCTGAATCCAAAAAACACATTTTTGGAATTATGTCTCTTTATGGAAACAATAACTCAAAGCTAGACGAATGAAATTTCGTATATGAACTTAAGACCTAATCTAAAGAATTCTATCGAATTTTGAACGAATTCCATCAAAGGATTCACCGTCTATCTGCCTGCATTTTACATGCTTGTAACGCAGTCTATAAATAAAAAGCTACTGTACGTGGCATAGAAATCACCCTTATTATTTATTATCGACTTGCAACAGTCAAATGTAAACAAACAATCGCACGAATACGTTTCAGATCTCTCGGGTTTGAAAAAACTCATTTTTGGCAATATGGCTGCCAAATGGATGAAATTCATACATACATGGATGAAATTCAATAATTGTAAACACAGGATTTGTATATTTCAATCAAATTTTGAAGGAAATAGAATCATAGTAAATATATTTGTCCGAGTGCAAATGAACGTAATAATTACAAAACGTAAAGAGCTGGAAGGATGAAATTTGATATATAGCTTCAACTTCTAAAGAAAAGATTCGCATCAAATCTAGAACCAAATCTGCTAAATTCATCAATTTGGCCACTTGCATCAAGTAAACTTTGCAATAGTGCCTACAATGACTAGAGAAACGGAATCGAGTAATCCTTTTCCAAAATGAAATTTCTATGCTAATTTTGATATTAATCGACCTGGCAAAAAAGACCTTTAAATGCATATTTTATTTTTATAGCTATACTAACAAGCACAAACGTTTAGGCACAGGACTTTAAAAATAAAAATCTGAGTACTTATGGCGTTTAAGATCCACAATTTTTTCAGTGGGGGACGTATGACACCTTATATTAGGGAGTAGAAGACCATTCTCTTTATTTCTCAATTGAATCAAAATTGATTGATCGAATTATTTAATCGCAACTGTTTGTGAATGAGAAATAACTCTTAAAAGTATACGTGATTTGACATTAAATAAAGCGCGTCCCAAAATGAACGCAAGATTTGAATTTGCCAGCATTCGTGCAATAAAGTGTTAACAACCCTATTAAAAAAAACCACTTGACAGCTGATAGTTTAGGGTTAGTAAAATTGGAGCGTTAGAACAATGTGTTAACGCAAGATTTGAATTTTTAAAAAAACAACAGTTTTTCTTTAAATTGTTATATTTTTATTAAATCGTAAAGTTGCTTTGGCATATACCTTTGACTTCAAATAATCCCATAAAAAGAAATCCAGTGGTGTTAAATTTCTCAATCTAGGAGGCCATTACTCTCAAATTTTCGAAATGTGGCCATCAGAAATTTATTATTTTTGAAATATTGTTCATCAATGAAAACACATTGTTCTATCGCATAACTCTCAACTTTTACTATCAACTGTTAAATGGTTTCTTTAATAAGATTAACTAACACTTTACTGCACGAATGGTTTAAAATTCAAAACTTGCGTTAGTTTTGGGACAAGTTAATTCATTATAACTGCTTGCATTTAATTCTTTGAAAACAAAACCTGCCGCCGAACAAAAGCAACTTTTTTTTAAAATAACTAGTTTGTAATGACCACTCTTAACAAGCAATAGCGAAGAAACGACCTGGTGAAACTGAGGGTTGTTTATTCTTTAGCAATTACTCGCACGCGAAATAAAGCTAAAAAATTCAAAGAAATGTCAAGCAGGTAATTTCGTTTTGATTTATGACAAATCTAATCGCTCAGTTCCATCTTCTGTCTTTTTTACATCCTATAAATTCACGGCGAAATGTTTATTTTTGTCATTATTTAATGACTATTGTCCTAGCATAGAAAGTCTGTAACAGAGAAGATTAAACAAAAGAAAATTAAGAGCATCCGTTAAAAGTGGAAGGCAACGTACCTTGTAACAGATTCATTAGTAAGAAAATGAATCATTTTGATTGCAAAGTGAAATGATGACATTGCATTTTAATAAAGACTAATTGGGAAAACTAAGGAATTCCATGTTTTTATTAATCATGCGAGAACATGATGTTTTGTTTTGGGATTTTTGGAGCCTCAAAATGCACGATCAGAAAACTGACGATTTTTGGCTTTTGAGGTATCAATTTTTCTCTTCTAGGGTTATTAGAAAATGATCAAGAAGGTTGTTACATTTGGTGATTTATCGCTAACAAAAAGTTACAACTTGGCTAGAATGTCCGCCATGTACCCGATTCTTCTGTCTGACCAATAAAGGGCAAGGCTGTAAGAAGTTATTGCCCGAAGAATACATAACTTTTTTAATTCTAAATTTTTTTTAGCTGGCAAAAAGGTTTTGGAGTTCAAAGGATTTTGAGATGGGTTGAAAAAAACGTCCTTTTCTAAATATAGGCGAATGTGTAGTTACGTGATTGTTTCAAACTAATTAAAACATTTTTCACTAGAAAAATTTTAGAACTCGATTGACTTTGAGATGGTTAAAACCCATCGTTTTTCTAAATGTTGGTGACTGCGAAATATGAGACATGTGAGAACATGACGCTTTTTTTTTTGGATTGATACCACGTGAATTAAAAAAAATAATATTCTCACATGATAACTTGAAATTTGCAATAGCAGATTTCAATCCTCCCTTTTTTTTTTAAATCATAAAGGTGTCCGATATATGACTATTAAAAATGCAATGAAACAACGCAGACAATCAAATTTCAAAGATATTTTATTCCCCGTATTATTTTTGCTTGCCAACAAATTAATAAAACATTCAGCACTTCAAGTAATCTCTGATGGAAAGTTTATTTATTTATTTTTGCAATTAAATGTTACAGACAATCACATTTCAATGAATCATTCGAATTACACATTTAACCTATTATGTGACGTTTTGGAAAGTTTTGATTAGATGAAAGTAAATTGAGAATGGAGCCTATAGTGACAGTGATGCAAGAACATGAATTAAAAAAAATCAGAAACAATGAAGTAGTTAATAATAAAAATTTTCAAATAAATAAGAAAGTAAATAAATAAATAATGAGAACAAGACAAAGGAACATAAAAATTGAATCTATTATTTTTCCTTTAAGCTGTTTCATCTATTGTCTATATAAATAAAACCCCATGCAGTGAATTAAAAATAGAAGAAAAAATCGGAAATGAAATTATTCAGATAAATTATTCATTAATGCATTTCTTTTTAAAAATTAAGTCTAAAAATTTTTATAACTTATTTACTAATAAATACAAAAGTATTTAACCTCTTAATCGTCTTGTCCGTGTATCATAAGGCCATTCAATTATCGCATCTCAAGCTTACACACTGATATTAATGCTATAATACGTTTCAAAATCCTGCATTATCCACAAAAACCTCAAGCATTTTATGGATTACAACTGAAATCAATAAAAAAGAACAAAATTGTAAAGGTGTTGGGGGGGGTTGCATTCCAATTTGATGATAAAAAATGTAAGACGGTTTAGGCGGTTAGTTAAATTACAGGATACTTCTTTGGAAACAATAACAATTTATCAAAGAATCAGTGAATCGAAAATTGGAACAGTCAGAGGCAATCTGGGATGTTCTGCCGTTTTTTTATATTCAGTAGTTTGGTAAGAAGAGTTTACTTTTATCCAAAATAAACAGTTTTAACAAATCCTTTTTTTTTAATTCTAGATGTTCGCTTACAAATAAAATTTACAACACACAATTGAAACTTGTTTATGTTTCGGTTAATTATCCTAGTTACCTAGAAATCCGGTGACATCAATTTCGTATAATGATACGTGGAGCGTTAAGTTCTCGCTTCAAAATCTAATAAAACGGATAAGAATTATATGAAGTACAATCGCTTCGTTTTTTATTTGCTCTTCGTTTACTCTCAAAATACTATCAAAAACTGTATATTAAGCTTTTGGAAGTCAACACTATACTTGCAGTCACATATCAAATTTGACCTATTTAAGTCACTGCGTTTTTGAATTATCGTGTTTACATGTTTCTGAAAGTACAGACCGACAGACAGTCAACTTCTTGTTAGATTTGGCTCAGCATTTAACAGGTGTCTGCAAGAGATATCAAATCTCTGTATTGAATTTTATCTGTCTAGAAATTTTCGTTTTGTGGTAACTTATATTCGAACAGCCGGACAGACAGACTTTTACTGAATGGATTTAGTTGAAAATTTGATAGAAATCTACAAATTTGTTACAGTGATCGTATGCCAAATTTCATCCGTCAAGCGCAAAGTAATTTTGAGTTATGTTTTACACAAACCGATAGATAGACGGACATTTTCCCAAATGTATGTTTTACTGACTCGGGAAAGTCTAAAATATGGAGATTCGTCAAAGTCTCGAGTTCGAATTTTTTTGACGATTACAATATTTTCTCTATACTGCATATAACAGGAAGTAAAAAATAGAAAATAATAAAAATAAAACAATTTTGATATATCAATGATGATGTACTCCAAAACAAAAATCTGAATCTGAATGCAATCATTTTTATAAACTCTCTCTTGTTTATCTTTTTGAACTTAACCATGAAGTGCGTGATTGTTTCCAAAATGAGATAAAATATGGATTTTGTGATATTAAATCTAATCAACCAATCGAAATTTGCCCGAAGGTGTCATCGGTTACGGAAAAAAAAAGCTTTTAAATGAATGTAGTTTAAAAATCAATACTAAAGAAATGTTTTAAATAAAATAATTATTTAAGCTGTTTATTTTTAACTCTTACCCATTTTCGTCAATTAGGAGAACGGTTTCTGTTCCGCTGCTACCTTTGGCTACGAGATCACTGCCAAAAATGCCATAAACACCTGCAATCAAAATGAAAGACATTAAAGGTATATCAATTGAATAAATGCAATAAATATCATAAGATATTATTTGAATAAATACAATGCTGGTGAAATCTTATACGTAAGAAACTTTCCTTCCGCTTTGAATATGCTTTCATTTTAAATTTTATAATTAAATTGAAATAAGCTGTGAAACTAGCAACTTTTTTAACGTGATAATGTTTATTAGCTTCTAACTGTAAACTGCATGATATTTCATATGACGCAATAATCATTCAAAGTGCTCGAATAAGCAGATCTTTGTATCTACACCAACCACATTTCGTAGTTAGTTGATTATTGTGTAATATATGATTATTGTGTAATATATACTCAATAAGAAAGTTTGTAAAAAATTTTTAAGCATATTTTTAATTAAAAATCAATTAGAATTTTGCTAATTTCTAGTTTCCTCAATAATTTCTAATTATAATATCTTGCAAGAATCATTTTAAAATTTTAAAATACAGATTCTCATCTTTTTTATAATATTAATTTTATTTCCATATCCTGTTTTCTCTCATTTTAATAAATGCTTCATCGAATTTTTAAAGTAAATTTTACCCAAGTACGTACTGATTTTAGTATTGTTTTAGATATTGCATTGAATTCAAGCCCTTTGCAAAACTATTAAACCTTTTTTTAACCTCTCTCACTTAATTTCACAAATTCTATGTTTGTAAAAATGGAATTATTATTGATTTTTCCCTGGTTTCACGAAAGTTTTCGAAAATCAAGTTCTAAAAATTTGTGAAAGTATCAGTACAACAGAATATTTTAAGAATTTTAGGGCTGTTAAATGCCAATTAAAGTATTAATTAATCTAAAAATTGTAGAGGGACGAGACTCTTTATTAGGTGTTATGCCATGGATGAAAGAATGAGTTCAGTTTCAGGAACTACTTTTTATTAGCGGGTTAAGTTCCACGGCACAAACATTTTACACAAGCATATTGAAGAACAAATTCACACGGCAAGCATGGACAACACAAGAGACAAGAATGAGGAATCATGGGAAAACATGGCTCTTGATAGGTGGCTCTAGTAGCGCCACCTATGAAGAAAGGAGAAGGCAGTAATTGTAACCGCTACAAAATTAATTTTACAGATATTACGCCATCTCCATATTAATTTCATAATATTTGCAACCATGAAATTATAAAATATATTAAATATTAAAGATTAGAATATAATAAAATTAAACATCGTTTTATGAGTGTAATAAAAATTTGGAAAGAAATATTTTTAAATAGAAAATGGAGCAGTGTTATAAAGAAATTAAGACACAACGTAATAAAGAGAAGGAATTTCTTGATTTAGTTTAGTTGTATTACTATGTCTCGTTTCAAAGCAACATAAGGGAAAGGAATATTTGAATACGCATCAAAAGTTAAAATATACTATAAATACAATTCCAATATATGTATTTGATTAGGATTTCATAGTTTTACATGGTTTGTTTTAAACACACATTTATGATCATATTCATTAAATTCAGAAATTAAAAATATTAGAAGTGTGGTACTTGCATTACTCTTATCTTCTCTTTTGAATACTAGAGGGCGATGCCTGACTAGGCCATCCCATATGTCATCCCATAGTGCATTGCGATTGTAATTAGAATGAAATGTGATGCTGAACTGAAAAGCCGCGGGCGTTAATGTCTTGTCTTTGTGTTTGTTTTAGTGTGTGAATGTGATTATTAAAGAAATGTTTCCAACAGCATTCGACCTGTTGATTCCTGCACATATCATAATAATCTACATACCACCACATTGGCGCCCAACGTGAGACCTTCTATTAAAGGGTATGGCTGTGCTGGAGTATTATCAGTTGCTTATGGATTAATCACAAGAAAATTTTCCTGCCAATTTATTATTTGTTCATCTCCAGCAAAATCTACATACCACCACAGAAGAGGATAAAAGTTAAAAAATATTTGAAAAAGATTAAAAACTTTTAAAATAAAATCGTGGAATAGAAATATTACGAATATTACTCAAGTAAAGTTTTAAATACTTAGATTTTGTACAAATTATATTATTTATTTCTAGATATTTAGAATATTAAAAAGAGTTATTTTTCCCTAGTGAAATTTTATATGATTGTTTAGGATATGGATACTAAATAATCGCACTTTTTGCATATGGAGTTGCAGTACCAGCGTGACATTCCAATATTAGGCTTTGGAGTTTTACATATTTTTTTTAATTTAAAATGAATATCATACGAAATAAGGCCTAAAAGCTAGAAAATAATAAATATAAAAAAAGGAATTACAAAAATTGTAAAAATATGAGGCGCAGAAAGCTAAGAAAAAGAACACAATGCACAATGAATATTATAATAAACAAAAATTCAAAACGCTCCTTATATAGAAAATTACATTCTAAATATGATTATGGTTCAAATTTACAAAAGACTCTCCCGTTTGTGCCTCACACTTTTACGATTTTTGTTTTGACTTCTATATTTCATCTAATCATTTTTCCTTTTTTTATATTCTAATAAAATATGTAAAAATTCTTTTATAGGCAGCCGAGGAAACAAGATTAAAGATACTATTGAAATATTGGATCATTTTCAATTTCTCAGAGTATTTACGTGTTTTGATTTAGATAGTACTTACTTTCATCTGCCAGCTCGACTTTTAGGAATAAGGGGTCACCCAACTCCACCCCGGTAACATCTTGGTCAGTGGCATTGACGACACGTAAGCGAATAGGAGGAGTAGGAGCCACTGCGGTTACAGTGTGAGCCAAAGGTTTCATTTCCCTGGGAAATTAGAAAGTAAAAATTAATGAAAACAAAGAGCATGCGAGATAGTTATAGAGATAATAACTAATAATTTTCTTCGTCTTTTACTAGTCTCTGTTAATCTCAGTTGCCAATGAAATTTTTTCTTTCATTCGTATTTCTGTTATAATCTTTATAGAGAGAATCCGTGGTGAAGAGTAATAAGACATTTTATCTTAGAATGATTTAAAAAGATGGGAAAGCAGCTTTATTCACCAAAATCAGTGCAGCAAGAGGTTGGCGTATGATATATTAGATATGATATCACCATTGCTGTTCAAATCTTACATATAAGAATGCGTTTATAAACTTGACATTTATTGATAGTAAAATCAAAAGAGTGTAAACATGGCTTGAGTAGGTATCACACAATGCACACGGATCACACTCAAATTTGCACTCACATTGATACAGGAAACATTAAGTAGCCATAAGAAGATAAATAAAATATTATGTGGAGTGAAATTATTAGAATGCCATTTTGTACCGGAAACTAAACATTAAAAATAAAATGTTGATGCATTTTCTCCCTTTTTGATAGAAACTTTCGGAAGATTGAATGTTTCTATCAGGAGTTTAAACCATCAGCTGCAACGATCCTCATGGATTTTGGAATTTTACGTATTCCAGCCAGTGCCAAAAATATATTTGGTACGCCTGACAGTTTAGTTTTATATATCAGTCAATATTGTGAATAACAGAAAGTGTACATTCTGCGCTTCGTTTCTTTACGACGAGCGAACACATTTGAAATTCGTCTTTAAGCTGTATGGAACAGAATTGTCCTAATAGAAGCATTGTATTTTTGATTTGGTTTTTATATTATAATGAAATACCGTGCATAAATATGTAATTTAAAGGTTGTAATAACGATCTGTTACATACACAGTCTTTTTTATTATTGAAATGATTTTATTAGTCATTTTATAACGATATTCTTTTTCAAAAATATCAAATATTTTCAAATCAAAACATAATTTGAGAATATTTACACTGTTACAAACTTTTTTTGTGCATATAGATAATTTATACAGCTAAAATTTCAACAAAAATTGGCAATTATTGGGTTAAAGAAGTTTATGTGGTATGGATACAAAGGTTTGGATGGCAATTTATTTTCAAAACCAGAGAATTATGCAACGAAGATGGCATTGTTTCAACATTTTCAGATGGCAAAATTTTCAAATACCTTATGAAATCGACGGGAACTACAACAGGAAGTCAAACATATAAAGAGTAAAAAAAAAGGACATAAAAAGTAAAAGGTAAAAAGACGGGTTTTCTTCTTCTTTTTTTATTGAAATGATTTTATTGATCATATTATAAAGATACTCTTTTTCAAAAAATCAAATATTTTCAAAACGAAACATCATTTGATAATAGTTAATATTGTTACACAACTTTTTGTGCATATACACAACTTTTATCCGGTCAAAAAATTAAAAAAAAATGGCAGTTAATAGGTTAAAAAAGTTTTTGTGGTATGGATTGCACAAATTTATTTTCAGAACTTGATATTTTTACAATGAAGATAAGGAGAGAGAAAGATAATACCATAGGAAATTTACGGGAATTGCAACAGGAAGTCAAACATCGAGAGAGTAAACACAAGGACATAAAAAAAAATAATAAGGGAACGTGCCTGCGCAAATTCGAAGTAATCGCTTGCTGCCCAAATGAGTCGCTAAAAGGACTTTGAACTTGGCCTTTTTTATTTTTTACCGAGAATCATGTCATGATCTTCCTACTTCCCAAACACAACCCATACAGGGTCACCCCGTTTCAGTCTGGTCCTTTCACTTTATTATTTTTCTTCTTGCCTTACACATATATATATTTTTTATTTACTTCTTTTGCCTCCAAGTCTTTGCCTTCCAGATATAAATCAATGGATTCCGCGCCTCTTCGTTGAACGAAAAAATGAAAGAACGCAAATGGTAACCAAACTCAGTTGTGATTGGTATTCCAGTCCAATTTATTGGCAGTCGAAGTTTAATGAGGCAAATCCCAACAACAGCAATTATTCGCGGAGGTGACTGGACAGCAACAAGTTGTTTAAGTGTGATTCGATTTTTTGAGGTAGTGGACCTCTTGGTGGGCAGAGAGAAATGAAGCTATTTGGTGGCAGAAATTGAGCCGTGGCATTCCGTTGAGGATGATTAACTCGGCAATTAAAAAAAAAAGGGGAACGCATAAAAAAAAATGTGTCTCATTCTATTGAGGAAAGGAAGGCAATAATTATGGCCATCGTAGTAAAGTTCATGATGGCCAACAAACGCGTATATGTAAATAATACTGTAGAACTAATTCCTTTTATATATATATATATATATATATATAAGCAAGTAATGGAAGTCTTGTCGATTGGTCAGGTGTGTTATAAAGTATCAACTGCGACTGCCTATTACAGGAGAAACCGGATAATAAATTGTATGGAGAACCACAGATAGCTTAGCGCTTATTTCAAAACTATGTTAATTTTAGTGTAGAGCTGGTTTATTATAGATGGTGAAGTAAAGCAAAGTTTAAAAAGTAATTGGTAAAATGAAATTTAATATTCATTGTAAACTGATTTTTAGTATTCAATATAAAAATTTATTGATCGCTGACAATTTGCTGTAAATACTCTCCATGATTTTAAAATGAGTAGAAGGAATTTTATAAAAATTTTATCTTTATAAAATTGAACATTTAACAACGAAAAGAATATAATTTGCAGATTAGGTTACTTCCTCTTGATCAACTGGATTCAAAATTTTATGCCCGCAATTTTTGACGCCAAACACGCCAAATTTCATTTATTAAACTTATTCCATTTATCGATTATTTTATTCATGCATGAACAAATGCATAAATATAATTAAAAACGTTTTTTTTTTAAACTAAAGAAAGTTTATAAAATAGAGATCCATCAACAATTTGAGATCAAATTTTTCAATAACTATAATATATCATTTTTGAATTTCATTTACAAGAGAACAAAAAATAAAAAATACATTTTTCTAGTAAAGTGAGAACTTCGAATTTAGTTAAATATTAAGCATTTTATTAATTATATATTTTTTGAGTAATGCGTGTTTGGTGTAGCGTAATTACAAGGGGCCAATTCATCGCATTATTAAATGAAAAGTCAATTTTTGAGTCATGTGCCGGTGGAAAAACCTTAATTAGGAAATAATTAAAACTGATAAATAAATTTTAATAAAAGAAATTACACTAAAAACTATTTTTAAATCATTTTATTTGTACATTCAGATTTTCTAAAATTCCTTTGTATTAACATGAAAGTTCTTTCGTCTCTTTTCACCACATTAAGAGATTTTCTGTCCCTTTTTGACAAAATGTACGACCACCTATTTTGGGAGCCATTATCAATAATCTAAACATCATATATATTGTTATGTAATTTCTTTACAGGGGTTCTTTTGGATAATGGAAGTGATATGGTGTGTAGAACGTTCAATCAGCAGGCAGAAGTAGAATAAAAACAACGACGTTTATTTACACGAAGACACACAGGACAGCACAAAAGCGACAACTATATACAGCACAGAAGACGATTATCTCCTCCCGAGACGTGCAGAATACAACAGCACACACAGCAGCATACAACCAGAACCTACTACAGACAGTAGCGCACAGCTCCGTTCAGCACTAGCTTGACTCAGTCGCTTCCGACTACTCCGTCTTCTACTTCTCCGACTCTGACTCGGATTACTGACTCGACTTCTCTGGTAGCTGCAGCCCCCTTTTATAGGTCTCAGGAGGCGGGGCTAGAAGCCTCTCAACCAATCAGGAACGTTCGAGGCGTATCTCGGTTCCTACTGGACGGATCGGGAAAATTCTCAAAGTTTCGGGTATTATCTATTTTGGCGCCAAAGTCGCCAAATTCATCGCCAAGTCGCCAAATGGTCGCCAAGTTTGTCGCCAAGCTCTGGTACTCCCGACGCGCCACCTGAACTCCTTCCCATTCAGATGACTGTAAAACTTTCTTTCTGTTGATGGCACAAACTATGCTGGGAAGCCGAATTGCAGGTTTGTAACAATATGATGATTTTACGGTACAAGAATAGTTTGGGAAGAAAAATTTTGGTTTCTAGTTTAGAAAGTGCTATAATCATCAAAAAAATTTTAAATCGATACTTTGACAAATCTCTGCTCTCAAACTGCTCCGAGTCTAAAAAATTTCGAATTTTGAGATCGAAAATTTTGTTCCTTGAGTCCGACATAATTCGAAAAACAATTTTTCAACTATGCCTGTCTAGTTGTCGGTGAATGTCAATCCAAAAACAGTTTGAGTTAGACAGAAAAATTTTAGTTTATGATTTCTACTGCAAATTTTTACATTTCTGTCAAATTTTGAACGAGAATAATTAAGATGAATATAAATTAATATGATAACTACAAACAAAAAGAGGTATATGGATAACATTTAATTCACAGACTGAGCATCTAAAATATATTTGAAATTTGGAACCAAATTCGTCAAGAGGTTGACCGTCTGTCAGTCGATATTTTCACAAGCATAAAACAATATGATTCAAAAACGAGAAAACTTAATTATTTGAAATTTACGTGCGTTTTTCCGACTACATTGCTGTTCTGGATCAAATGTAGTCATTTGTAGTTTATGTCAATTGATCAGAAAAAAAAACCCATCTAAAAAGGCACGTTCTGTTTCTTAGTATTTGTGTATTTATCGTATCTCAGCGACGAACCGTTAAAGATTACGCGTTAATAAACACTTCCGTTATTATTGTTTGCCAAGATACACAAGTGCATTTATTAGAGATTATGCGAAAAAATATCGTGCACCACTTCCGTTGGCTAGACAGATTATTTCATGTAAATAAAATTTTAACCATTTAATGAGTAATGTTTGTTTCTAGTTCCATTTGGTTAGCATATCTTCATGTTTCAGAAGAGTTACTGGTGATAAAGGTGAAGTGTAGAATCTTTTCTTGGTTCAAGTGACCTTAGAGTCTTAAAGCAGCACCAAAGATAAAGGTCTTACTTAAATGCAGATTTTTTTAGGGGAGATTTGTCTACATTTGCTTTTCCTAAGGAAAATTTCCGTTATTCAGCCCACTCAGAGGAGTATCAGATTTTAAATAATATTGATTGATAAATAATATTGATCAGATTTAAATAACATTGATTGTAAATGATAATTATAAACTGATAAAATTCTACTGATATAGATTTTGCACCCCAAGATTGCTTTGATTATCTAAATTCAGGTTTTGAATCCTGAAAATCTAAATCAGGGATACCAAAACATTTAACAAACAGGGATACCAAATCATTTCATCCTCACTGCATTGAATTTTTCCATTTCACCCATCAGCTGCTTATTCCGCGGGTTGGCAATCATTCAATTTTCTACCGCATCCCGCGTTTTTCGCAGTTTAGAGTGTTTATTTTTACGAATACAGACTTTTTTTATATCATATAATTTGAATTTATTTACAAATGTCGTATCTAAATAGTGATTTTTAAAAAAATACGCATTCAGAGGGTTAAAATGAGTACGCATTTTTCTCAAAACAAGTTTTATGATAGAAACTTTGCGAAGAAAAATTATTATTAAGTATAATTTTTGCCAAAAAATATTTCTGATGTTTGGTTTCTTCTATATTATAAGAACATATTACATTTTTGCAAAGTTTAAAGTGATATATATGCGTTTCAAAATATAGTCGCATTCAATAGTTTAGAGATGTTCTGATTTAAATAGTTAATTCCATAAATGTCAATTAGTTCATTTTTTTTTGTTGAAAAAAAGACATAAAATAATAAAATTTCCAAGTCTTTGCTCTAAAAATAATATCTGTTCATTCATTACATTGCTTTCACCTAGCCATTATTGCTTTTTTTCTTGCTCTGCAAGGATTGAAACGACTACAGCGCATGCTCAATCATGTACGTAACGCGAAAATATACAAACTGCTCATTTGAGAAATGGAACGCGGATTCTACTAAACATTTTTTTTTGATGAAATCCAACCAGAAAAAAAAACCCAATAAGCATTTGGAAACCAATACAATTAAGCTTAAAGAATATTGCTTTTTTTTTCTTTGATTTTTAAACAGTAGGCTTAATCTTCACGAAAATACAACTGATGTTTAGGAATGTGGTACTAATCATCTTGAGGAAATGGTAGTTATTGTTATAGAAGAATGTTAAAATTTTTTTTCTACATTCTGTTTAAAAAAAAACGAAACAAAAAACTCTGTTTTGATAATGAAATGATGAGCTGTTAAATAGGATATGCATTAAAGAGTTAATGTTTCTTGCTCCATAATAAGTGGTTGCTATTGATCCGAATTATGTGTGTTTTTCTAAAATAAAGTTTTTGTTTGAAATCAATTTTTTTAAAATCAAAAATTGATTTTGATTGGAATTGTATTCCAACATAATTGTATATTACGCTTCAAATAAGTATATATGAGAACAAGAATTAAGCGGAAAATCTGAAATCTGATCCAAATACCGCATTTTTGAAGAAACAGCTATCACCATTGTTTTAGAAAGTTAATAATAAAAGAAATTAAATATAGTTGAAGCATTGACCTAAATATATATATTGCCATCTTTAACAGACATGGAAATAAAATAATAAAAAAATAAATGGAAAAAAGAGCTCTTCGTCATTTTTAACTCTTTCATATACGAAGAGAGAATGCATTTTTTTAGTTTTGGCAAACAATGTATTGCAGTCTTCGAAGAATTCGATCACGTAATTTTTATAAATTTCAGTGCCGGCGTCCTGGCATAAGGGTAGCGCGGCTTCCCCGTGATCTGGGCGTCCTGGGTTCGAGTCCCGGTTTGGGCATGGTTGTTCTTCCGTTCTATTTGTGAGAGGTGTGAGTGTGCCCTCTTGTAAAAAGGGGTTGTGCGAGCGAATGAGTAGCAAAGTCGCACTCTTGGCCCTAGTTGGCGCAACTAAAAAAAACAAGAGACCCCCCCTCCTCCCGCCGATTTAAATCGCTGTCTTCGTAATATCGGGCTTGTCCATGGCAAGTGCCATAAGAAACAACAACAACATAAATTTCAGTAAATAAGACAAATCGTTTTTTTTTAAAATTTGATCTTTTGGTAATGATGAATATAAACATGACAACTCAAAAAGACAACGAGCTAGATATATGAAAAAGACCTTTGTTTTTTCCATCAAAAGTTTAGATATGTATCAAATACTGGGGTTTATCTAAAAAATAGAAAGTGGTGTTTTTTGAAACACCAACTCTCTTTCTGCGCTTTACTATGAAACTCCACAAAAATAGAACCATATTAACAAAGAGTGTTTCAACACCGAATGTTCTATTACATATACATTTCATACTGAAATGTGCAGGTAACATACTTAATGTTTTAGCGTGTACATTTATCTGAAAATTCATTCATACTGAATGATTGATTACCTGTACATTTATCTTCAAATAAAAATATTTTTTTAATTCTTTCTTCTATTTTCTAGCGCTTTAACATCCTAAACAAAGAAAATATGTGAAATTCCTAAAAGTTTAGAGAACGAGTAGAAAATATATCTTCTTCATATCTGTTAGAAGAGTCACCCCATAGAGTAAAGTAGTATCGTATCAAGGATAAATAGCCCTGAATACTATATGATTTTTATCATCCCTTGATGTTATCAATGCGTAAGTGCTTGGAGCATGGATTTACTATCTTTTTTTCACCTTTCCATCACTTTTTCTTTTAAAAAAAATGGCATGAATGCGCTAACATTTCTGTCCTTGGCTTCCCCACGAACTTCCCCTGCCACCAGATTGTTACGCCACTGGGTAAGAGGAACCAATTTCGAAGCCGAGTAATATTCCGAAAATATTACACTATCATTTAACAGTCTTAGTGAAGACACCACAGTTATGATTAAACAGTTTAACTCTAAATCAATCATTAATATTGTGGCGGATTATTATACGCGAGGATAGAACCTTGGACCTTGTGGTTCGCAGCCGAGTAACATGATTACAATACAAAAGCAATTGCCCGTGTAGCGTAACTGTTAACTGGCTTATAAGCTTTCACTACAGGCTCTCCCACCAGTGAGTCAGAGGTGAATCAAACGATATGGCTATCGAGTGGTGATGTTTTAGCTGTTGATTCTAATGTTCCTGTACCCATTTGAGCATTTGAGTAGCGCCGAGCCTTATGGCGAGCGTGTGTGGGTGAATGGTTGCTGTTGTTGCGTCAAGGTTTCGTCTGACGACTTTGGTTTGCTGCATCAAGTGAATCTGACCACTTTGGTTTGCTGTGGGTAGATGGCCCCACAACAGCTGCACGAAAGTTGAAGGATCATCGTTCGAGGTCACCAATGTGGCGGTGTGCTATGAGCGAAGATAGAACCTGGGACCTTGCGGTTTGCATCCCAGTAACATAACAGTACAAAAGCAATTGCTCCTGTAGTGTAGCTGTTAACTGGCTTATAAGCTTTCACTACAATATCCTCCAAACTATGTATCCCAATTATATTTTTGGTTCTTTGACTCGAGAATCAAAGCTAATAACAATCTGTGCGCTTATTTGATTTCCATTTAAACGGCGTATTCTACCAATAGACCAAATCTAAACATTCTACCAACCTGAAACCTGGGTCACTTTATACTCAACTCTAAAGTTGTTAGACTTTAGAATCAACTGAGACTTTAAAGTTGAAATCTTCTTTCATGCGCCTCTTGAGTTTGTCGCCTTATTTATCAAATGGCAACCCTGGCAATGCGCAATGGCGTACGAATTAAATTGTTACCTCGTTTTTGATTTGCGTCCAGTGACATCATGAATAATTTTTTAAAAATCAAGCTAAAAAAATCGCTTTGCACTACTTCCTGTTGATTACTTCAATGACTCTTGGGAATTCATAGTAATATTTCTTCTAAATTCTTGACGTAAATCATTTTCATGACAATACGCATAGCAGGAGATACTATTGCATCTCGGATCGCATTTTCTACAATTCGACTCAAATTACAGTTTTTAATAGGTAGTAATCATTAAATGTTATGCCCGAACAAGTAAAATGCAGCTTTACTTACCAAATTATGTTGCACAAAATAAAACATGAAGGAAATCCCTAAACAATTCTTGAGATTTGTAAACAAAGAGATACATTTTTCAACAAAGTTTCTTCTCACATAGAAAATTAAGTTCATATCTGCTTTCATAGGCAAAACCTAAATGATAAATAACAACATGTCTCTATTAAATACCAGTAATTTCAGCTTGGGATAGTTCAACTAGTTGTTACTATATGACATATCACAGAGATCCAAGATACACTGTTCTTTTCAGTATCTCGAGAATCCCACTTTTCGAACGATTCTACCTCGCAAAGCGGTGAACCGTCAAAGGATGAGCGCATTTCCGTAATTCTTCGTTATTCTTTGAGCTTGATTTCTGCTCCATTAGATACTTTTTCTCTGAGGTTCCTCCTCCCAACCCCTCCTTATGTGTGTGTACGTCTTGTCGTTTCTGACCGTATTATTTTAACTCAAATTTGTACTGATTGCTTATATGGCTTGTTCAAGTGACAAAAAAGTTTTCATAAGTGGCACGATGAATATTTTGTATATCATTAAACGTGACCGAAATTGTCTACAATTGCTAGTTTCAAAATGTTATAAAAAATTGAATAACAGGTAAAAGAAAGAAATATTTTAACTTACAGAATTATAATTATTTTGTAAAAAAGCTAATTAGGAAATTTTAAAAGCAGAAATCTTCCATTTATTCATCATGGCTTAAGATCAATACCAGTAAATAAAAATTAGTCCTTTTTTCAGTGAATTAGTATCTTTTTTTCCGACAATATTATGAATTATGTATACTTTCTAAGCCTCCAAAGTTTGAGTATAATCCGAATTCTCCTTATTTTTAAATGAAAATATCACTTTTCATCTTTCCCTTCATCCCTATTTTGACTAAATAAATCCATCCTGATGCATGCACAAATGCCGGCACGTGTTCGAATCTGAGAAGAATAGTACTGTATTCTAAGCGCATTGATCTCAAATACATGATATAATTATTAACTACTGGTTACTGTTTTAATTAAAAGCAAAGACAAACCAAAATTTACATACTGTATTCGTAATTTTGTCGATAACTTTATTTAGCTATCTCTCGTAAAAACCTTCCATATCGTGACAAAAGATAAAGAGAAAAATATTTGCTCATTAAATTCCAAAAAAAGTCGTCTGAGTCTTTAAATAATCCCAGTTTTAGAAGTGAAATAAAAATGTCGTTTTCTATGAACACTTGCTGCCAACACAATTAAAAAATATATTAAGAACAATTTAAAATCCCTTTTAATATTTATGAATTGTATTTATTAATACCGGACATATTTTTGCTTGAAAGACATTGTTATCTACCATGGTTAAGACATTATTTATAGAAATTAAGATGTAACATTTAGTAAGATGTTTATAAATATTGAAGAGGAGGAATTTTTGCATTATATTCCAGTCATTCCAGTACTGACATTTTCATATATTATATATTTGAAAGTGAATTACATCTGAACAAGATTGGTAATCTTTTTGCAAATATCTTTGGCAACAGATTTGTCTCCGTTTGTTACAGATGAGTGATCGAATATTTTAACGACTTTATATTGATATGGAGAAATAAAAAAACAAGGATATTCCATATATTTTTTCCGCTTGGAAGCCTGGATTAATATCTGATCTTCTGAAGCAAAACAACTTTGAGAATAAATAACATTTTGCTGAATAATATATATATCATCTTTAGAGTCAAATTCTAGAGATTTCAGTTATAGGTATGAGTGCCTTGCATAGCTGATGATTTCATGAAAAAAATAAAGAGCTTTCAATGAGTTAAAAAATAATTTTCTAAAAACTGTATCTGTTAGATAGAGGAAAGTTATTTTGAGATGGACTCTATCATTTTGTTGTTGCTGTTGTTGTGTCCAATCCTTCAGGATCTAGCAGCAGCTAGATCAAATCCATGATTCCATGCACCCCTGCAAAATCGAGCACCAGGAGAGGGTTGTCGCGAACATCCTCAAAAGTGAGTCCCAAGCAATCCAGATGATGTTGCGGGGAGGCCGGCAGCAGATGGCACTTGGGACATGTTGGAAAGACTTTACGGCCGGATTTAAATGACACATTTCAGGTTCCCACTGACGAGTCTTGAGATGGCCGTTTGATCCTGTCTGTCAGCCTTAAAACTTAATGCTCCTCCTGGTTTTGATCTACTGTACCAAGAATGAGCTGGAGGAGCCAGCCAGACCTGCCGGTCTCTATTTTTCGCTACTGAGAAAAATTCTTCAAAAGTTAAGTCATAATCAGTAGTGGCCGTCTCAGAGCAGCCTCTTTTTGCTAAGACATCCGCGGTTTCATTTCCCGGAATGTTGACGTGGGAGGGGATCCACTGAAGGTGGACGTCTCTACGCTTTGAAACAGTTTTTAAGCATATTGATGATTTGAATGCTTACAAGGTCATTTACTAGATTCCAGTCCTGTAGATGTTGGATTGAGCTACGGCTATCTGTAAGTATCCAAATGTCACTATGGTCTGTGGAGTGGAGAATGGAATTTAATCCCTCCTGAATAGCTATTAATTCGCTCTTAAAGACCGAGCAGTTGTCTGGGTTGCGTCGAGGGAGACGTACGGAAGGGTTCTCAATATATATACCACTCCCAGTATGATTTCATACTGGGAGTACTCTATCATTTCAAACTTTGGTTAGATGGCGAATTGATATCTCAATCTGGA
>JAPMOR010126002.1:167248-194614 GCA_026543865.1 Argiope aurantia
TGCATTCTCAGAAAAATTGAATGCACACTCATTCATATGTGCATTCCCCTTTTTTTCTGCATTCTCAGAAAAATTGAATGCACACTCATTCATATGTATGCATAGCATATCAAACAAAGCTTTTGTGTTTATCATTCAGATATCCAATGCACCTAACTGTATAGTATAAAAATTCTCTTCTAGGAAGAGCAATGTGTCATTGTCCTTGAACAACCTTCACCAGAATTTGAACTGAGGAAGGACTGAAGTCAGAATGACATCATTGAAATTCAAGGCTGTCTTGAGAATGACAATAAAGTATAAAAAAAAAGAAAGAAATGAAATAGATAAGATGGCCTTTCTTGATATTAAGGTAACCGCATATCGTCCATTTAGCGCCGCGAAATCGTATTTCTTTCATAATTCTTGGTATTACACTATCCGATCTCAAAAAGGAATAACCTTTTCAAAAGTCGATCGTGAGTGTAACTACTCAGAAGATATATTGAAGTCTGCGAGGATTTGTTCTAAAAATGTTGGTTCAATTAAAAATAAAAATTAAAACTTGGAATTCAGAGAATTTCGCGAGTTCAATCTCTGAAGAAATTTTTTTAACACTGAAATAAAAAATGGCAACTATAATTACATCTATAAATATTTTTATAAGATTTCACAAGATTTGAATAACAGATAAAGAAACAGGAAATAAAAAATTTCTAATAAATGATATTTTCAATATCTGACTTCGATATCAATATTCTTTTCGAATCACTCGTTCTCTTTCTCTGGATATGTATATATATATTAATGCAACAACAAGTTCATACACTCGGAGAAGAGAAAGGATAAAAATTTGTCGATCTAACACATTCTTTTAAAAGGTCCCTATAATTCCCTTACCTAAATCGACACGTGTAAAGAAATCCCTGGCAAAATCTCCTAGTATAAATAATTCGGGAAAATATTTTTTCTCACTTTTTTAAGCTTTTCTCTTTTCGCTCTTGTGTCATTCTGTGTTGACAGGTCTCTTCGCTCTTGCATTTAAAATTCGAAAGTGTTTTTTCTCTCTTCTGCGACAAAACTGCTCAAAAATTATATATATATATATATTTATATATGTTGTAACACCAAGAAGGATCAACAGATCAATTAAAAAAGTTCTAGATCTCTCCTAAAGTGGGTGAAAAAATTTTAGAGTTTTTTTTTTTTTGAAATTATAATTTGAACAAATCATCGCACAAACATTATTTTTACGCCATCTTGAAATTCAAAACATTTGTTTTACAATGCCATCAATTTCCTTACCTCACGTTTCTTCTCTGATTTTCCATACAATTTTCAAATTCAATTTAGACATAATTTTTATTAAGTCCATTTTTTTTGTACGATTATAAATTGTACGACTTACAAATATCTATGTTCTGCTTTTTCATACATATATTTAGAACAAACAGATTGGAGCAAAGTCACCAGTACAGCGACTCATTTCTGATAAAGAAAAGTATTTATCTATTTCTCCCAACAGAATTGTATTGGCAATGTTAATGAAACTTACAATTTCTAATCAACTATGCAATAACTCATATTGCAATAAATTATGCCTATGCAATTAAACACTATAATAACATGAATTATATTAGCACATGTAATATTGAATTATACTAGCATTGTAATTGTTTTGGCTATAATTTTAGTGTTCGGACCCCGATTTTGCCGAAAATTAGTTATGCGCATGCGTGTAGTAAATGCTCAATCGTTTGAGATCACATTCCCTGACATGGATACGGTAAGGAGTCGGAGTTAGTAGCGGGTGTTAGCTCAAATATCTTTTCCATCCTCTAACTTCATTTCAAAATGTTCAGGTCCATTTCCCAATAACCATAGCATAGCTCTGATATATTTATCTGACATAACTAACTCCTCGTAATTAAAATTATTTCAACTAAAAAGTTAGTGCCAAGATATTAGACAGATATCGCTTGCATAAATTCAAGCACAGTAGGCATGAAATGAAGATAAACTATTATAATTCTGTATTTTTCAGTTTCCAATTGGAATCTTCAAATTTTGTTCAATCTGCAGAAGTTCTACTGTTACTGAGTTCTCATAGAAGCAACACGACAGCAGAGGAGTTATATATATGTAGGTGTAATGATATTTCAAAATCTAATTTAAACTTAATTAATTTCCTAATTTTTAGCTTAATCCAGCCCATGTTAACTTCATTTTAAAATATTCTCTTATTTGCTGATCCCATTCCACCTTTTCTATTTAATCAATTCAGAATCGATGAAAAAATGCTTAAATCCGCACTTTCACGCGCTCCGTGTGAAAAGATAAAAATTGCCAACCTAAGCGAATTCGTTTTTAAGATCCCTATAAATTTATCTAAATCGACGCGTGTAAATAGTGTGTGTGTGTGTGTGTGTGTGTGCGTGTGTGCGTGTGTGTGTGTGCGTGTGTGTGTGTGCGTGTGCGTGCGTGCGTGCGTGCGTGCGTACGTGTGTGTGTGTGTGTGAACATTATTTTATTTGAAGCAGAATGCAGTTTGAAGACAGTGAAGAGACTTGCTATTTCGTAACGTCGTTTTATTTCATTTTTTAAGAAGCAGGCATATGTACAAGCGATGAGCACACAGAACGACACAGAAAAGGAATGAGGAAAAAGCTCTTGGACATTTTATCCCTGGTCTTATATAACCTATGATTTTCATAGGGAAAATATTTCTTCATAGTGCTAATATATTAATAAGATTCTGATAGGGATTTTCGTTACACGCGCGGAGAAGGCAGGGGAAACACAGGGAGATTTTAAAAAGAATTTGCCTCATCAGCGGTATTTTGCCTCTTCACGCTGAGTGTGGGAAAGTTAAATTTTTTTCTGATTCTGCAATTTAACAATGCTTCTCTTGAATTAATTAAGTAGAGACAGTGGAATTGGATCACGAAATAAGAGAATATTTTAGAATAAAGTTACTATGGGCTAAATTAAGATAAAACCTTGAAAATTAATTAAATTGAAATTAGAGTTAAAATATCATTATATATATACCGGCACTAGCAGGTGTTTATGTGTTTATTTCCTTTCACTAACATCGGCCATGCACTGTGCACATAACGGATCATAATTTCTATCATATCAATCGATCTTCCTTATTTTATTTCTTTACTCCCTCGCTTTCTGTGAAATAACGGACAATGTCACGCATTTTAATAAAGCTAACCAAGAAAACTCTCCATTCTATGCAAAACAGAGAACGTTTACCGGTTCGGACTATGTCATTGTCCGGTGAAATACCCCATCTATCAATTTCAACAATTTAAAGTTATAATAAAAAATAAACTACCCGATGACATCATCACCCAACAAGTCACCTGAATAACATTTTCGTCGCCTATCATGGCTGGACATCTGAACTTGTTTCGCCAACAATAAAGTCCAGACGCATCGCTGAAAAGCAAATAAGTGTCGCCAAAGAACAATAGTGTACTGTTAGATCTGACGCCTCCACGACCCGTGATCAATTACGACCAATCATCTAAGAACAAGGACTTTCCATTCCGACGACAAGACAAACGCCAAGTGATAGCTTGTTGCGACATCTTGGCACGTATTTCACACGCCTGCAATCGCCAAATTAAATTGGATCCAGATGACATGGATGACGGCACTTCCTTTCGATAGCGCCAGGTGATGAATTATTGATCGTGCGTTAGACGATGAATGATAACGAAGTTCTAATTAAGATCTGTTATGGCAATGTGGAAGTATTTTATTATTTTAGCTCAACACGAATAACGTACACAATAAAATCGAAGGTAATCAATCAATAAAGAAGAAAATGACAACAGGAAACAAGAAAATACTTATACGTCAAGACGACAAAGGTTGAGCAAAGTGGGACATTTTTAAAAAATATATTCTCGCAAAAGATCAGGAAAAAATGAAAATTCGAATATTAAAAGGTATAAAAATTTACAGAATTCGTAAAACATAATTCAGTAACTGCAGTCCAATATAAATCTAATATTTCTGCAAATTTGGATAGTGTGGTAATATTTCCCATCTTTTGGCTAAACATTTATATAAGACTTACGCCATATGGCAGAAATCGCAACTGCTTTTCATTTCTTTCCTTTCCTAGCTTTAAAATCTTACTCATTACAATTTGAAAGTTAGAAACGCGATATTAGAAACAGTCTATTTAAATGGAAAAATCCATAAATACATATACGGATTCAAGATCAATCTTACAGGCGCTTGAAACGGAACTATTAATTCAAAATATTTTCATCAGAAGTTTTTCGGATAACTGGGGTTGAAATATTTGAGATGTTTGTTAAATCAGACTCTTACCCATGCTTCACACTCTTGGCCCCTCTCACTTTCAGCTTCATCTCTTCGTAGTCGCAGGCGACGTCGATTCTCCGGTCCGAGGTTCTCAGAACAAACGCGTGGTGTTGAACCACGACACTGTTGACGAAAGTTCCGTTGCCCTGAAGCAAGAAAGCACCGCAATCAATTTATATGATACGATAACATAATAAAATTTTTCACATTCGTTATTTTAATATAATAAAAAAAAATTAGAATTATATGTATGGGCAAAACAGATAAGATTTATATGCGTAATTCAAATGTTGAAAACCATTTGAAACTTCATGAAATGACAGGCAAAGGATCAATACACAGTAAAGAAAAATGATGGGTGTCGAAATAAATGAAATGAAATTTACGATGTTGCTTTCCAACAAACAGGTCATAATCCTGTCGACTTTGTAAAGTATGATTTGAAGAAGTAGATGTAGATATTCTTAATAATTTTTATTCTTCCTAGTTTCAAAGACCAAAGACCAATAAACCAATTTTTATCTTTTGTCGAGATCTTTGTCCAGTCCATGGTGAGTATGGTGTTAGAAAGGAGAAAATAGATACCCTGAGAAAGTATTGTGAGCTTAAATAATATTTTAAAGGATTTTGCAGTCGCTGCATTTTAATCCTATAGGGAAAATAATCCAAGATAGAGGTTAAAGTTACAGTAAAGTCGGAGTTCAGTACGAACTTTCATATAAAAATGGAAGTTCGTATACCAATCAATACACATGTAATATAGTATGGTGTCAAAACAATAAATCAATATTTTGTTTCTGAGTTATTTATAAACAGTTAAATCCCATTAATATAGGAAATGAAAGCCAATTTTCATTCCAAAAAAATATTAGTGTAAGGGAAAAAATAGCTAACAATCAATATACCTGTAATAGTATATAAAATATTTCTTTACATTTCGTTTTTGTTCAAACAACGTAGTAAACTTAGCAGGATAATATTTAATGCTTTTACCTTGTTTTGTCTACAGCTAGATTGCAGCAGCTCTTCATACTATGCATAACGATTTTTCGAAACGTAATTTACAGGAAGAATGTACTTTTAAAAATTTTATGTGAACAAAAATGAAATTTATACTTTGAAGTTAAAGTCTAAAGACAAGAATTTTATTTTTATCATAACAATAGTATTTGAATTTAATTGCAATAATAAAAAGCATTGTTATAAATAATATTTGAAATTAATTTTCAGATATTTATGAAAAATAGAGAAAAAATGTAAGAGGGAATTTAAAGCATCGAAAAACTAATCTTTTTTAATTTTAAAGCGGCATAAAAATAAATTGTAAGTAATAAATGTATCGAAACGTCACAGCGAAAAACTAAATGTTATTGAGAGCATTGACATCTACCCAATGCCCTATCTTAGATGCCTTGATACATATACACCAAAAGTAGACATATGATGCATAAAAACACATTTAAATACAAACATAAAATAATATACGTTACAACGATGAAATTTAAAACAAAGCTAAACTGACAGAGCAAAACGGCTGACTTCACCAATGTTCGCTGATTGATGGATTGAGAGATTGATCTCAATTTTTAAATAATTTCATATATTAATTTAATTAAAAATCTAATGAAAATTAAAAAAAAATCCTTTCTCAGTCCGCACGTGCTATTTGAGAAAAAAATAAATGCCAAATCTGATAGGTCCAAGACTTATAGAATCCTGTAGTTTTGCTTAACGATTTTCGTACCATGCATTTGGTGTATATAGTATGGCGTCTGAAAATCATTATCATATTAAAAAGATATCAAATGCTTTATTTCTGAAGCCGAAAAATGTAAGTTTCAATGTACAAATACTAAAACTAATAAAAATTATGTTGATTATCGTTAAATGTGCTTGGAAAAATAGCACTTCTATTTACCTACTTGGCTGTAATCAAGTTCACAAATTTGACATTTTAAAAAATCAAGGCACAAATATTAGGTCTACCGGAAAGTTCTGTCCGCTCCGGTTACAAACTGGGGATGAAAAGTGGATTACCTATGAAAACATCATAAGAAAAAGGGCATATTGTGAACCCGGAAAACCTGCCCCCTCTACCTCTAAACCGAAGTTGAGCCTGAACAAGAGAATGTTGTGTATATGGTGGGACATTCGAGGACCAATACATTTTGAGCTGTTGAAACCAAACGAAAGGCTAAATTCGGAGAGGTACTGTCAGCAATTGGATAAATTAAAAACAGCACTCCAAGAAAAGAGGCCGGCGATGTTCAATAGGAAGAACATCATACTGTTTCATGACAATGCCAGGCCACATGCTGCTTTGGGGACTCGTCAGAGAGTCGCAGAGCTAGGCTGGGAAATTCTGTCGCATCCACCATACTCCCCGGACCTAGCACCATCTTCTTATCACTTGTTTCTGTCCTTACAAAATTTTTTGCAGGGCAAACAATTCAAGAACGAAGAAGATATCAGACAAGCACTGGTTCAATTTTTGGCCTCTAGAGATAAGACATTTTTTTAAAATGGGATATACAAATTGCCATCACGCTGGCAAGAAGTCATAAATAATGATGGCAATTATATTATTCAATAAAGTTTATCCAAAGTTTGAAAAAATGTATTCCTTTGTTTCATTCTAAAACGGACAGAACTTTCCGGTAGACCTAATACTAAAATTAATAAAAATTATGTTCATTATCGTTAAATGTGCTTGGAAAAGTGGCACTTCTATTTACCTACCTGACTATAATCAAGTTCACAAATTTGACATTTTAAAAAATCTATTTTCCCTTACACTAAACATGTCGGCATTTATATGCTACATCGAAATTGCAATTTGAAATCAGTCTTGTCTCAGTATGTTATGCAATATTAAAATGAATCGACAATTATTCAGTCACACAGTCATGTTCACTGTACGATTGTTTATTCAGTATAGTCTCGTCAAGATCTTTAACCCTATGAAAAGAAAGAAGACACTCGCTTTTGTCAGACAATAAATATGTGTCTATAATTAATGACTCCAAAAATTGTCCAATGGCCTGAGGGCCTCAAAGTGACACTCAAATAAGTTGCCGGAATGGTTGTAAGAGACGATATATGATCTATGTAATTGCTTTCATAACAATCAATATAAAAATATTTTTCGTTATCTACACTTGCATCGTCTGATTGTGATATCAAAGTATCAATAATGGAATAAATTGCAATAAATTAAAGAAGACACTAAGATTTATAGAATGGTCTGCTGCATTAGGGTGGAGTGTCTGAAATTGTTGGAAGTTTGTCAACGTCAAATGACAAAGTATTATTCGTTGCAGTTTTTTTTAATGCTTTGTTTCAGAAAAATTAATTGCATTTTATTTTTTAACCTTTTATTTAATTATTTTCATGCTAATAAAGATGGAATTTTATAGTAGACATTTTATAATTGATCTCTATTATGTTAGCATTCGGAAATTCTGCCCAATGGAAAATCTAAAAGCTATAATGAGTTTTCTCCGTAAGTTACAATCCACGTTTCCTTTCAATCTATCATATTCCAAGTGCTTTGATTGTTAATAAAATATCAAATGGTATAAAGTTAGTGAATAAAATTTTCTTATCAAGTTATAATTATTTCAGATGAAAAGCTTTGAATAAGTGAATAATTTCAGAATAATTGGGAATCAATTTCGGTACATAATTTCGTTAAAAAACGCCTTAATAATATCAATAATACACTTTATTTATGTAAACTTTCAGGATATGATAAATAAATTTACGCTGTAAAAGATTTATGTATTCTTATAATTTAGTAAAGAAATAAAATAAGTATCTTTTATATTTTTTCATATGGATAAAAATAAATACACATACAGTACACTTCCAAGTATCCGGCCTAATGTGGCGGAAGGACAGGTCAGATAACAAAAAAGCCGTACAGGCCGTATATTCTATGAACTCATTTCTTTGCCCACCAATTCCAGAAGCCAAAGTTTTTATAGCAAAATTCACTGTTATAATGCGTATTTTCTCACTTCTTATTGAGTACTAAGTCCTCCATTTATCTCAAGCCACGTAGAATATGAACGCACCCTGGTGAATCATAGAAGCAGATGCCGGTAACGTGTAGAGTTAAAACAGAAGGCTCTGTATTGCTAGTTTATATATTGTTAAAAACCTGCAATTCGGCTTCCCAGCATAGTTGGTTCCATCAATGGAAATAATGTTTTACAGTCATCTGTATGGGACAGAGTCTGGGCGTCGTGTCGGGAGTCCCAGAGCTTGGCGACCATTTGGCGACTTGGCGACCAATTTGGCGACTTTGGCGCCAAAATAGATTATACCCGAAACTTCGAGAATTTTCCCGATCCGTCCAGTAGGAACCGAGATACGCCTCGAACGTTCCTGATTGGTTGAGAGGCTTCTAGCCCCGCCTCCTGAGACCTATAAAAGGGGCTGTAGCTGCCAGAGAAGTCAAGCCAGTAGTCAGAGTGGACGGAGTGGTCGAAGAAGAGTAAGCGGAATCGACGGAGCGAAGTCAGTAATCCGAGTCAGAGAAGTAAAAGACAGAGTAGTCGGAAGCGACGGAGTCAAGCTAGTGCTGAACTGAGCTGTGCGCTACTGTCTGCAGTAGATTCTGGTTGTACGCTGCTGTGTGTGCTGTTGTATGCTACACGTCTCGGGAGAAGACAATCGTCTTCTGTGCTGTATATAGTTGTCGCTTTTGTGCTGTCCTGTGCATCTTCGTGTAAATAAACGTCGTTGTTTCTTTTTCCATTGCCGCCTGATTATTGAGCGTTCTCCACACCATATAACTTCCACTATCCAAACGAACCCCGGTAAAGAAAATTTCGTAACAATATGTTTATATACTGCATTGTATGCTTCAAGAATTTATTTGAGGAAAAAGTAAGTTAATGTATATAAACTGTTCACATTTTAACATAAATCCTGAAATGTTTAACTTAATTACGATGAAAGAAAACAAGACCTGATAGTACGGAAGCCGGATAGTCGCGAACCGGATACTCAGGAGTGTACTGTATTTATAAAATTAGCAAAATTTCGAAACAAGATTTTGGAATAAATATTTAATTTTTATTTCATTCTATAATGGTCCAACTAACATTCTTAATAAAGTATTTTAATGGGAAACATTATTTAGAATTTAAGAAGTCATTTAATATTAAATTCTTTTTATTGACAAATATTGTAAGTCTTTGAAAAACAAATAATTTAAAATTTAAATTTAAATCAGATGAAATTAATATAAAATAATCTTTAAGCATCTATATAATGTGGAGCAGAAATCGCTCTGATTACTTATTACAGAATGGCAGCAATGAAATGTAAACATATCGATGTACGAAAGTTTCAGCAGACTACTTTATTCAACATTTTTATAGCTGTACTTAATTCAACACTTCTCTTATTAAATAAAATTATTATAATATCAATGTTACTCGCCGTTTCAAACACTTCATTCAGTCACAATATGTAGAAAAAGAAATAAATTTTAATCGAAAAGTTTAATAATCGAGAGCGAAAGTAGGCTTAACTATCACTATAGATACTAGCTATGACTTATCAACTGGAAATAGATGATTTACAAAACTATTAATCCCAAAAAAGGTTTTTGCATTATCTTAAAACTCAAAAAATTATCTCTTTAATGACATCGATTTCATTTCTATATAGTTTTTTCCCCTTTACTTTTAATAAATTCTTCAAGTTTAATATGGTTTGAGAAAAGCTTTTTAAGAGTAATGCTCACTTGAGTTACTCCTTTAATGTTTCGATGATTCATTCAAAGTACTATTATTAAATCGTATCAAATAAACTTAAATTTTAAAAAATGCATTACATATTAATACTTTATTAACCTAAAAACTTGACGACTCTAAAATCTTGGCGAACAAGTTGGGCACCAAAAGCGGCTAGTACAGCTAATAAACAAATATTACAAATGCTTTCTGTTTTTTCCTTCATCAAAACCATATGAATTAAAATAGAAACTGTATTTAAATTTTTGGGGGGTGAGGGGGCTTTTTTTATACATCATATAATTTTTCAAATTAATACCGAACCATCATTACAATTGTATACATTCTAATATTTTAAATTACGAAATTCTATTAATTATTTTATTTAACATATTTTTGTTCAATAGATAGTCATAAAAGATCGGCACCTAAATCTAATTTTATTCTTCAAATCTAATGAACATTAGAAAGGAAAAAGATCTGGATTCTAATTAACTTCATTCTATTGACTTAAATGTAATTATATGTTTCGTACAGTTGCCACTTACAAACGCAAAATAATAATAATAATAATAAAATTAAGCAATAAATATTGTAGAAAACTAGCTTGGCGAATTACTAACCGACTTTTAATGACGAAGAAACAGAAACTATCACTCACGTTTTATTTTTTACTTTCTCATCGAACGATGCAGACACTCGCATACAAAAAAGAAATTCACAGGAAATTTATTATAGCTTCTATGACTGTCATTATTTAGTATCATTGTTTGCCGCTCGCATCAGTGGCGTTGTGATGCGTCGCATGTCAAACGACTTATTAGAGGTTGTTATTATTAAAAGTAAAACTGTCTATCAAGTCTTATGGAAAGAAGTCATATTTGCATAACTCGTTTGCTGTATAGCGAGATCAAGGTGGAGAAAAAAAAATAATTCAAAAAGAAATTTGCAGCCATCACAAACCATGTACCAGATAATGATTAAAATTATGTGAAGAAAATAAAAAGAAGGAAAAAAAATGAATTATTGGAACCGGTTCATTGCACTTCAAACGCCTCCAATTTATTTTCGCCTCTTTTTTTTGTTTTTTTTTTAATTTAAAAGATGTCGACAAAGTATCATCTCGAAATAACGTTAAGGAGCGCGCGAAGCCCTCAGGGACAAAAATGAAAGTAATTGGACTTTCCTTTTCTTTCGATAAGAAAAGGTCTGGCTTTTATTCAGGCAATTGGCAACATAAGAATTAGTTTGCGCAGAACTAGAATTCGATACTTTTCAATACGTATCAAAATGGAATAGTATATATATGAATTCAAAGAATCTGGAAATATAATTATTTTTAACTACTCACACTATTTTGAAACTTATTATAAGTGTAAACGCAAATTTAGGTTTCGCAAATACACTTGTCACTCCATCAGATTATTTTTTAGTTAGGTTTAGTAAAGGCTGTACGAAACGAAGTGTTGTGCTTTGTCTCGAATGTTTGATCGAATGATTTGAGTCAAAATATTCGTCAGTTGAAGAAATAAGAAACTATGGTGAATCTTTGATTCAATGTTCAATTTTAGTGGTTCTTTTGATGAAGCTAGAACAAACCGATGCGTCGAACCTTCACTCGAATGTTTGATCTAATGACTTGAATTAAAAGATTCGAATTGAAGAAACATTGCGGATACAAGTGTTTCGGCTATACTGCAAGGTGAATGTTTGACAATTTTATGAGAATCCTTTAAAAAAGATGGTGCGAAACGATACGTTGAGTCTACACTCAAATGTTTGTTCAAATGGATTAAGTCGACAGGTGTCCAGACTACTTGGTATGGTGAATCTTTGATACGTTTGGCAATTTTAGTGAATCCTTTAAGAAGTTGCAGTTGTTGCTCCCACAGTGACGGTATTGCCTTGTTCCAGTCTGTTAATTCAAAAAACGAGGCGTAAAAAATTGATTATTTAGCTAATTAATGGCAGCAAAGTGACCCGTGTCGTGTAGTTTTTCAGCCTTTCTATGGTTTAGGTTTCGGTTTAGTTATATTAACGTTCCGTTTAAAGCAACACTAGGGCTATTTTGGGACGGACCTCGTAATTTTGAACCGCGGTCAGATGACGAGGACGACACCTGAGCTGGCACCCCCTCTCCACACCACACCAACGGGAGGACGTTTGGTCATGACGGATTTAACGTGCAACAGACCCCCTTACACGATGGTCTTCGGTGGAATCGGGTCACGAACCTGAAACCCTCCGATTCCGAAGCCGAGACCATACCACCAGGCCACCGCGGCCTTCAGCCTTTCTATGAGTCGGGCGTAAAAGAATGACAACTACCGAAATAAGCTCCAATGAGGATGTTTTACAGAAACTCTGTCATATTGGGCAACAAATTATCGAGCGTCCATAGCTAGCAGGTCCTCATAACATCTTTTAACGCCGGTTTTATATTAATGTCGTTTTTTTTACGAGTATTATTGGAACACACTCATAATTTTGAACCATATGCTGCAATGAGGGCAAAAATAGCCCTGCAGACCCCTCTGCAAACTTCTGCACCTTATTAATTTCTGATGTCTGACGTTTGACCCTTTTAACGAGCACCAAGCTCGTAAAAAGGCAGATCTTGTCTGTTCTGAAGACCAGACACTCCCATATGATCATTGCAGCTCAAGAATTTTTTAGTGTTCGATGGCAAGATTTGGTTCGGGTTTTATCTTAGTTTTATAAATGTTTCGTTTTGACGTCTCACTAGATTATATTAATAGTATTGAGAAAAACTTCTTTATTTTCAACTTCGGTCAAACGATGAAGATGACATTTACTTCTCTTTTGAACTGCCAAACCTTAAAAACTAGAGGTCAGCTGCTATAAGACGATTAAAAATCGCAATGTTGGTGAAGTCGGATTTTGAACTCGTGAATTTTATCCCCCCCCCCGTAAAGATTCCAAGCAAGCCATTGAATGTTCTTTAATTTAAAATTCTGTGAAAAGTAACGCTGGCGTATACAGTTAAACATGAATCATTTTATCAGTCATTTTTAATGCCATTAGAAACAGAGTATGAGCAGATTCTTAATAAAAGAAATTATAATAATACTTTTGAAATATTTATATAACATAGAGAGATATTTATATATATTTATATTTAATAAATAATAAAAACAACTACTTACTTAAGTAGTATTTATTCAATATGAGCATGAATGTTTGCATATCAAGAGAGTTATTTTTAACAATGACTATTTGGACTAGATATATTATTTTACCATTGTAGCAGTTGCATTACACTTATCTTCTCTTTTGGATACTAGATGGCGATGCCTGTTTAGGCCATCCCATATGTCATCCCATAATGCATTGCGATTGTAATGAGAAGGAGATGGGATGCTGAACTGTGAAGCGCGCGCGTAAATGTCTTGTCTTTGTGTTTGTAATTGTTTAGTGTGTGAATGCGATTATTAAAAAAATGTTTCCTACAACATTCGTCCTGTTGCTTCCTGCACAGATCATAATAATCTACATATCACCACACCATACATTTTTTAAAAATTGTATTCACAATGCTCTGATTTTTGCGATTATTTCTTAAGAAACACCCGAAGAAATAAAAAAAAAATCCTTTTGCACTTTTCAATAGTATGTGGAAGACCACGCGTCCAGGATACCACAGTAAATTTTAAAAAGGTGTGTTTACACTCATCTAGTTATAAGATTCCAGTAAGTCACGCATGCGCGGAAAGAAGATTACGCATGCGCTGGGAGAGCAAATAATAGCAAGTTGTTGTCTCGACAGGACAAGTACTTGATACTGTGCAATTACTGCGCATGCGTGGTCATACTGGATGGATTGTAGCTGGCCGAGAGTTAACTCTACTTGAAAGGAAAAATAGATTATTGTAAAGAAGAGAATGAACAGCATCGTTCCTCAGAATGATATCAAACGAACCATATATTCCTAAGATCATTTAGAAATGATTCTTTCCTTTATTAGTCTCCAAAATTCTTTGCTTTTTTAAAACATTTTAACATAAATGAATTGCATATATAGATAAATAATTCAAAGAAAAGTGAGCCACTGAAATGCTGTACCATCTAAACTAAACTTTTTTGTACCAGGCTATTATCACAACAACCATAATAATAACGTCAATTTAACAGAAAAATTTGTTTTAATGATAGATTCAATTTCGAATTTATGGCTTTTAACTTTAGAAAAATCCTTGACTTTTTAGATCTTTACTGCTTACAAAGAATTAATTCCTATCATCCAAGGCTGTTTTAAAATTTGTACCAAAAACAATTTCCCATTCCCCCCCCCCCTTCCTTTATTTCCAACTCTTCCTCCTTCGCAGCTAACCGATGCGTGCAGAGCAATAAAGGTCAAAACTCCAAACGCGCACAAACTTATGATAGTCTTTAAGTAAGAGAGCTGCCATTTACTTAATCTCTCTCGTAAAACTACCGAATCTTTAAATAACGATTATTATTATTATTATTTCTATTTTAAACATTTCTGGAGCTTAACATTAATCGATTTTTTTTTAATGGGGAAAAATTCTCCAAGACATCCTAGTAGCGGCTGCAGAATGGGTGGTATTTTTGGTGGCGAAAATTCTAATTATTTCTCTCATTTAAATCATTTCCCAACCAGGCTTTTCAGGATAAGGACGGGCACAAAAGGATCCCTAAATAATGAGGCATTCATTCCTCGTAAAAGATTTTTAATGGCTGCTTGCTATGTTCGTATTGAAACAATAAAAAGACCGCGTTGAATTCTATGCCATTTAGGGCTGTCCAAAAAACAGGCAGATGTAACTGTGGAATCGTTGAGATGGAACATCGTCGTTAAAATTGAACTCTCCTGTGCGTGTTTTTGCTACTCTAACAAAGAATTTTATGCACAGCCAACTGTTATTTGAATGCTAAAGAAAACGCCTAGGCACAGCAAAACCCTGGAGGCATTTGGATATCATTCAACTTGGCGGTAATTACGAAGACGGCATTAAACTCTTCGCCAAGAGATTCATTGAGAAAAATTGTAAACAGAAAAGTGTCTTCGGAAAAATTTTTGATATTCTGATTGTTATTTTCCTTATTCTAAGTAAGTTACGTTTAGTTTATTAATAGTATTAAAGACTAATTTCGAAATAGCAAGAGGGCTAATTTGGAGCAGAATTACTATTTTAGAGTGTTACCAGGTGTTGAGGACGACACCTAGGCCGGCACTCCCTTTTTCAACACTTCTACACTTGCGGTATTATTTTAACAGAATCTGTTTTGAATCGAGAGATTTTGAAATTGAGACTTAACCATTTTGGTTATGAAGCAAAGAGAGTATTGTTTTATCAAAAATTTTGACACTGTAATTTTGATTAATTTCCACATTTTAGATCTTTCTCGGATCGAAAAAAAAAACTATTTTCTTAAATCTATTTTTATGTTTGTCGTTGAATAAATCTGTGCACATAATATCTAGAAATCACCTTGAGCTCGATGGATGAAATTTGGTATGTGGTCTTTGCACCGAGTGTGTAGATTTTTATAGAATTTTAAAAGAAATCCAGTCCGAAGGAACTGCCTCTCTGTTTATACGAAAGAAACAAGATGAATAAAACACAAGGTAGAACAAATAAAATTTATTACACTGTTTAAGCATCTAAATTATAAATACTTATCAAATTTTGAACTAAATCCATTAAGGGATTGAACTTCTGTAGCTATATACATTCACATGCATGTAAATTCGAGTATTCAAAGAAGAAACGAATTATAAAAATAGAATTTGTCATATGATAACTAAAGTTGTGAATTCCTATTACATATTTGTTTCAATCTGTGGAAATGAAAGTCCTAAAATATTCACTCGATTTATTTTACTTTATTACGAAGCACAAAACGCTCACGTGCGAGACTCGGGAACTCTCAGGCATTCACAACCTTCCGTAACATTCATAATTTTTATGCGAAAAGGATAACACTTTTTTTTAAGGAATATCGCGCACCTTGACATAAGTGATGACATTTTTCGTGGCAAAGGAAATTTATTATATCTTATGGATTAAATAAATGATAACTATTTACAAATATACAAACCAATTCTAGTTTAAATCTAAACTCATTTATCAGTTAGTTAGTTAGCTAAATTAACGTCCCGTTCAAAACAACACTAGGGCTATTTTAGGACGGACTTCGTAATTTTGAACCGCGGTCAGATGACGAGGACGACACCTGAGCTGGCACCCCCCTCTCCACACCACACCAACGGGAGGACGTTTGGTCCTGACGGATTTATCGTGCAACAGACTCCCTTACACGTCGGTTTTTCGATGGAATGGAGTCTCGAACCTGAAACCCTACGGCTCACAAGCCGAGACCTTACTACCAGGTCACCACGGCCCAACTCATTTCTCGGAGTTCCCACCAAAGTTCTCACAAACTTACACTTTTACCGGTGTCAGCCACCGGTGTGTGGCACATGGTTAAAAATAAAATTTGAGGCATTTTTCTTTATACCCATGTCTCATTATTAATATGTGTAATAATTTTTAAAAAAATTTCATTTATTTATACTAATATTTTATTTTCAAATCCTAATAACCTCATTGATTCTTCCTTTCTTTTAAATCGATTTATTGAAAGCCCCCTTTTGCAGGAGGATGCTCGCACGCAGGCTGGTTCAAAGACTGGCTTAACTTCTGTTTGATGATACTGCACAGCATAGTCCCCGGAGGGGAGAAAGTGCCACAAAGCGGGCCCACCCGATTGATTTATTAGAATTCTAAGCAGATACGTCAGGTATTCACGTGATCCGGTGCACGGGATTCCTTTGCATACGAGATGCACAGGTTCATCCACCGAGAAGGGGCTGTTATTATAAAACCATCAAAGGCATTACACACCTATAACTGAATATTCCAGCAGCGCAATTATTCGACTGTTCGATAACTCGCTCGTAGGAGGAGCCGCTGCTATAAATCGCGCGTATACGAAATAAAGAAAAGCCACGCTGTTGTGTTGTATTAAGTATTTCTCCAAGAGAAAAATGGTCTGTCATGGGTTCGATAATGTTTTCTTGCTCCTCTTACACGTGTTTTCGGAGGGATTGGGATCGCAGGTGCATTCGATAAATTGCCGGTCGATAATGGATGTTTGCTCGCATGTCGAATGGTGTGAAGATGATTTCGTTTATACAGTTCTGCGTGCACGTGATCAGCGAGATTTAACTGAGAGTTCTTACGAATATTAATCGCTAATTTAGTATGCTATGCTTTGCAATTCCTTTCATTTAGGTGAGGTTTTCATAATGATTACAAGCCGCCTTTGGCGACCACTTGGTTCGGAGGGATTAATGGCTGCTAAAAACTCTAATCAAATATTTTGTATAGCCATGTCTTAAAGGCTCCCATAGAAAACTATTAAAATTTTGTTACGAATTTGTCTTTATATTTTGATAAAAATAAAATCCATACTATTTTGGAAGTCTTACGATGTTCTGTTAATTGTGCTTTGCGGTTTCCTATTTTTCTATCAATTTCTTTATACGTCCGAGTAATATCAAAGAAAAGAGCAAAAGTTTTAAAAATGGTCACATTTTTAAAAAAATTTCGTCATAGCTTGATTCTGACGTTAAACTTTAATTTTAAACACAATATTATATCTTATACCTGAAATCGACATAACAAGGAAAAATAAACTGAATCTAATACATAAAAATCTCGTGTCACGGTGTTTGTGTTCGTACTCCTCCGAAACGGCTCAACCGATTTTTATGAAATTTTGTATGCGTATTTGGTAGGTTTGAGAATAGATCGTAAAGTATATTTCATAACGCTAGTAATTAGGATGTCCCTATCCAGAATTTTTTTTTTGGTCAAACATTTTTTTATTATTATTTTTTTTTATTTGGCATCAAAAAATACCTATAACCCCAAATTTTCACCCTTTTATCCCCCACCCTCTCATTTTTAATCGTAATGTTAGCATTTTTATATGATCTATATCGAAATAATTAACCCGTCGTTGGTATTTCAAACAGAACGAAATGATTTATGCATTGTATGACAGATAACGCTGTCATAAAGGCAGCAATATGGCTGTGATTCAAATTCAAAATACCAATCAGAATGCTTCTCAACCTAATGACAATGACGAAATCATGCGCTACCAAATTGGCCAATGAAGCTGCCTGGCGTATCTTTAGTTTCCCAATTCATGAACGGGACCCAGCAGTTATACATTTAGCCGTCCATCTTGAAAACGGTCAGCGCGTATTTTTTACCAACGAGACAGCAATTGAGTGTGCCATAAATCTACCAAAAACTACACTCACCGAATTTTTCGAATTGTGTAATCGTGCGGATACTTTCGGTGCCTTTGTACGAACACTACTCTATTCCGAAATACCACGCTATTTCACATGGAATCAAACAAACAAACAAAAATGGATGCCCCGCAAGCAAAGCACACCTATTGATGCGTGCCCCGACTTATTCAAATCAAAATCTTTGGACCGAGTATATACAGTCAATCTAAGGCATGTCGAGTACTTCTATCTGCGACTGTTGTTGGTTAATGTCACCGGCCCATTGTCACTCCAAGATATACGCAAAATGAATGGACAACAGTATTCAAGATATAAAGATGAATGTCTTGCACTCGGCTTGCTCGAAGACGACAATCACTGGGACGATATGCTTGCTGAAGAAGCATTGAACTGTACAACAACACAAATTCGTTTACCATTTGCTACAGTGTTGACTACATTTTTCCCGGGACGTGAAGGTACGTTACGAGATAAGCACAAAGATTCAATGACTGGCGGTATATTGCATCGAATTCGTACCCGGTGCAATGATCTAACGATTATATTCAGTGACGCTATGTACAATGAAGCATTGTATGCTATCTAGGATCTTTTCGTTGTCATTGCCAATTTACCACTCAGTCATTTCGGTATGAGATCGCCAAATCGTAGTGCATCTGATTTAATGGACACCGAAATGAATCGTGAACTGCAGTACGATACTGCAGAAATGGCAGCGATTGTTACTCGCAGTGTCCCACTACTGACGCATGAACAAAAAATCATTTACGACCACATTATGCTGGCAGTTTCGGTGGGACAAGGTGGATTCTTTTTTCCTTTTTTTTGGATGTACCAGGTGGAACTGTCAAAACATTTCTCATTTCACTAATTCTCACTGAAATACGACCTAATAATGGCCTCGCATTGGCCGTTGCATCATCTGGCATTGCAGCAACTTTATTGGATAGAGGCAGAACAGATCATTCAGCATTTAATCTGCCACTGAATATTCAAAATAACCTAGATGCAGCGTGCAACATAAAATAAATCGTCCATGGCCACTGTACTGAAAATATGAAAAATTATCATCTGGGATTAATGAACTAAGACACACAAACATTCTCTTGAGGCGTTGAACAGAACACTCAAAGATATAAAAAAGCAACGGCAAACTATTCGGATCTGTTACTCCTTTCAGGTGATTTCAGACAAGCACTTCCCATCAACGCTGATGGGATCAACGCTTGCTTGCAATCATCACCTCTGTGGCGTAATGTTGAAAAAGTCCAGCTAAAAATAAACATGCGCGTCCAAATGCTACAAGATCCATCTGCTGATACATTCTCGGACCAATTGCTAGATATCGGCGATGAAAAAATTGCTGTCTGAAAATACTAGATGCATAAAATTGGTCACTAATTTCGGCACTATCGTTGATTCATAAAATGCTCTAATTGACCGCATATTTCCCGATGTACGCTCACAATACATAAATCATGCGTGGCTGGCAGAAAGAGCCATTTTGGCAGCAAAATATGTGGGCGTCGACGACTTAAACTTCAAGATACCGCAGTCGTTGCCAGGGGACTTGGTATCATACAAATCGATTGATACAGTTTGTGATGCTAACGAAGCTGTAAATTATCCAACAGAGTTTTTGAACTCACTGGATTTGAAAGACATGTCACCACACCTTCTACGTCTGAAAGTTGGATCTTCGGTTATTTTACTTCGGAATTTGAACGCACTACGCCTGTGCAATGACAGGCGATTGGTCATTAAAAAATTGATGAAAAACGTTATCGAAACCCCCATTTTGAATGGAAAATTCTGAGTAGACAATGTTTCGCTGCCACGAATTCCAATGATTCTCACAGACATGCCAGTGGAATTCAAGCGCGTTCAATTTTCTATTAGATTGGCATTCGCAATGACAATCAATAAGTCCCAAGGCCAAACGATGTCTGTTTGCGGTTTAGATTTGGGCAGAGCATGTTTTTCACACGGACAATTATACGTGGCATGATCTCGCGTGGGCAAACCATCGAGCTTATTTGTGTTGGCTAAAGACGGACTGTCAAAAAATATCGTACATTCAATTGCTCTTCGAAATGGATATTCATTTTCTTTATTTCATGTTTATTCTTTTTATCCTAAAGTATATTCCTTTTTTCACGTTTAACTTTTAAGAGATCAAACAATGTATATGTTCGTTACTTTAATTAAATACATTGTATTGAGAAAATAAATGTGTTTTTTTTAATCATCGGCGACCATCATCTAGAGCGCTCCATTCCTCTTTCTGTCATAGATCCCATCCCCACACACTTACAATACATTTGTTATTTTTTAATTAACAACCAAAATATTCACTAGAAATAATTTATATGGCATAACAACGTTTGTCGGGTAAGCAAGTATTGATATAGATAGATCTTCAGCAATTTAAAAAATATCAAAACGAAATATTAGTTGCAGCAATGAAAATCATTTGAATTCTTTTTAATGATAAAATATATTGTAGTAAAATGCGCATAAAATTGCTCTTAAAAATGAATTAATTTTTTTTTAAAAAATCATATGGCAAAGAACTGACATTATTGAAAAGACAATTTTCTGAAATTTAAGATCACATACTAACCATTTTTAAGCTGTAATATTTTCGGAAGTTCTCATAGAAAAATGCCGAAATTTGGCTTTTTTTTATTATTTAAAATTTTTTTATAAAAATTACACCGAAGTGCATATTCCATATATATATATATATATATGTATGCCAAATTTGATAACTTTAAGTCAAATGACCTTTCCTGTAAAACATTAAATCCGTACAGACACACACAAGCATTCATCTTTATTAGTCGAATAGAATAAGCTTCTGAATCAATTTCGCTCAAAATTTGTTAGAAATCGCCAAATTTGACGTAAGGGCTACAAATTGAAGATTTTATCCATTTGGTTCAAGGCTTTTTTTTTAATTATCATGTTTACAGATAGACGGACGTAGTTTCAAAAGCGTGTGTTTCAAAAATCAGGGGAGGTACGAAACGTGGAGGTCCCCAGTTTAAACGTAATGTTTCTTATTTTACACATTCGTAAATAGTTTATATTGAAAAGGTACATAAGCTAATTTAAACTTTGTAGCAGTTGCATTACACTAATCTTCTCTTTTGGATACTAGATGGCGATACCTGATTAAGCCATCCCATATTTAATCCCATAATGCATTGCGATTGTAATGAGAAGGAGATGTGACGCTGAACTGTGAAGCGCGCGCGTAAATGTCTTGTCTTTGTGTTTGTAATTGTTTAGTGTGTGAATGTGATTATTAAAGAAATGTTTCCTACAACATTCGTCCTGTTGCTTCCTGCACAGATCATAATAATCCACATACCACCACAACTTTTAAAAATTAATTTCTAGATAATTGTCTTTTTCTGCTCTTATTGCATACAGAATAAGACCGTTCATACTGTCCCATGTTCAATGCCATTCAAATATTATCTTTTCTTCTTACGTTTCCTTATTTATTTTTTTTTTGGGAAAGTTTTAAAAATGAATCATTTTTCTTTTCTGAGTAAATTTTTTTATATATATTTTATTTATTTATTTGCATGTAATTCCGATTTTATTTCATATTATTTCCTTAAAGTTAGTGTACTAAATCTTCAGAAAATCTAATCATTTTAATATGAAGCTGAAAGTTTCTTCCCTAAAGCTCCTTCGAAAAAAGAATATTAATTATGGAAATTATAAATTTAAAAAAAATCAAGCCAATAAGTTATGTAATCGTTCTTTACGTCTATATTGCTGTTCGAAGTTAAAAATATCCCTGCCTCTACCGTAAGCATTATTATCGAATGAGAAATCCCAACCACTTCTTTTTCGCGCCTAATAACTGAGACAGTTTTTTTTTATATTTAAATTGATTGATTTATCGGCGTAAGAATAAACCTAAGCATGAATAAAAAACTAAAGTCAAAAAGTTCAAGTCTGAAATATTTATTTTATATTTATATCATTCATTATATTCTCCCTTCACAGATCAAATTGAAGATCAATACTAATACTTTCTAACAGAATTTTTATTTGCATTTGGGATTGTCTTTTTTTTTTCTGCTAATTAATATCTATTTGTTTCAATCCGAATTTAGCGATACGATTCAATATGAATTCTCATACACATTATGGATAGAAGAGTTCTAGTGTTATTATTCAGGGGTTGTCCAAAATAATGGAAAATCCATACAAAAAGAAGAGATTTGCACCTAATATGGTGAGGGAATACCTTTGGCAATTAAAACCTCTTGTAATCCTCCTTGAAATGGACATATAAAAGTTCTGTATGATAATAAGTGGGATGATGTACCATTCCTCATGCAGAAACTGCTCTCCCGGAGAGAAGCCTAAGGAAGATGGTGGGATCGCATCTTCAGACTACAGAGGCTCTCTTCCATGGGCAGCCCAAGGAAGGTATGTAACTGAGTCCTCATGTTCCCAAAACCATGAGAGAGCAGTTCGACTCCGGTGAATATGGGAATTATCATCTTGATAGGTGCAATCTCCAGACGGAAACAATGTCTGCACAGCAGAATGCAGTTGGTTGGCCAAAAGAATAACTTAATCACCGCTAATAACCTGTCCCTGTAAGGTGACTAAGGCCCCAAACTATTACGGATCCCCCCCCATGCTTTACTGTAGGAAGGAGGTAATCTGAGTAGAAGGTTTCTGCGGGATTCGCCACGCGTAAACCCGCCCCGTGATTGGGAATAGGAAGAAACTGGATTAATCGAAAAACAAGACATGTTTCCATTGATCTGCAGTTCAGGTTTTATGGTCTACCCCACTGTTCCGATTTACATTTGTCACAAGGTGTTTTGCAATCGCAGCTCTGCTCCAAATATTTTGTTTATGCAATTTCTTTCAAACTGTATATGTCGACACTAGGTTCTATAAGTTAATTCAGCTCAGCAGATACTTTTGCTGCCATGGTCTTCCTTCTGGTGGTAATGCTTCGTAATGTCCGCCTGACTCTTGCTGTGAGTTTGGTTTTTCTTCAACAGTTCGTTCTAGCAGGTGTTGTTTTCCCAGGACCGCTGTATGCTGCCATGACCGACATTGTACTTATTGATACCCCCAACAACTGTACCACTGTGGTTACCGATGCACTAACCAGACGGGCTCCCACTATCTCCCCCTTTGGAACTATGACGTCTCTCATTTTAGCTTCATTCGAAACGAAATTAAGCAGATAATATGTAAAATGCACTCTCACATATACTTAGGACTAAAAGCAACAACGTACTACAAAAAACTGGTAGTTACGTTTTTAATTTAGTCTTATACTATCACATATAAAAGTCACTGTTTCAGCGAGGCTTTTCCATTATTTTGAACAACACCTGTATACTTATATTTAAAATATACTGCAAATACAGTATTCTCCTGAGTATCCTAATGTGACCGAAGGAATGGCCGGATAACAAAAAAAGCCTGAAGGACACGGAGTTCTATGAATTCATTTCTTTGCCCACAAATACTAGAAAAATAAGTTTTTATACGAAATTCACTGTTTTAATGCATATTTTCTCATTTCTTATTGAGTATTGAGCCCTCCATTTACTTCAAACCATGTAGAAATGTGATCGCGGTCCGGTGAATCATAGAAGTAGATGCCGGTAACGTATAGAGCTGAAATAGAAGTATCTGTACTGGTAGCTTATATATGTTTTTATAACTCTTAACTCCGAAGCTATATTTGTTTGCTGTTACACCAGAGTCTAGTCTCTGCATAGCGCGTAATTTCTCCTCCATAGTCACTGCAACTTTTTTTTTCACCCATTTTGAAATCTTTACTGTGATACACTTAAAAATCATTTAGCACATCCTAGGAACAGTTTACGAATTCTTTACATACTTGCGCAATTATAATCAGAAACAACTTGCGCAATTATAATCAGAAACAGCGGTAACAAATGAGATCCATTACACACTGACGAAACAATGAACAACGAGCAAAACGATTCTCCTTTCCTGTCACAACTTGTATTTTGCACATGACATGTAAAAGGATCGTAGCAGACGACAGCTTTCCAGTGCCTTGGCGATGTTGCCTTGCCTTCCTAGTTCTTGCCTTAAATTTCGATAAAAGAAAAGTAGGCTTGATAGCACGGAAGCCAGATAGTAGCCAACCGGATACTTGGGAGTGTACTGTAATATATATCTTTAGCACTTTGCCAGTGTCTTGAGATTTTGTACTACAACCTACCTAAATTAATTTACGGCAATTAGAGTTGAAATATTGTTAATGGGACAATAATTCATCTTTATAGGTTATTATCCTATTAACAATATTTTTCTTTCACATCGTTCAGTTTCCGAAATGCTCACTAAAACTTAAGGCAGCAGACAAATTGATTGTGGGACCCGATTGTCTTCCGGATTTATCTTACAAGCACTGGAAAGAAAAATGAGTTTTTAACGACTGGGTTTTTCCGCCCCAATGCGCCCTATTTCACGAATGGGTTGAAGAGGCACTCACCAGATTCCGCGTTCCGCAGTGGCGCCCGTGCAGGGGCATGGAGAGGGTGACACGCCCAGACTCAGAGACAGACACCGAGTAGCACTCGTAGGGATGACCGGCGGCATATACACGGCCTCGGAAGGGGGTGGATACACGGACGATCACGTCCATCGACGTCGGACCACACTGAATGTCCACTGAAAAATATTTCAAGGTTAGTTATGTAAAAACAGTTTTAATGGATACACTGATGGTACATTTCAAAGTTGTTTTTTATTCTGGAGGTGGGTGGTCGACTTCTAATATCTTTTTTTTTGTCGTAAAAAACAGGTACATAATTAGATTCAAATTTTTTAAATTCAATAATTTTTTTTAAAGTTTTTCAAAAAAATTTCTTTTTTTTTATTTCCTCCTGGAGTATTTAGTCTAAACAGTAAGTGTTACTGATGTGCTTCAGCGATGAGATCTCATGCCATTGGTAACTCAAAAGATCTTAAATACACTCCTAGTTATTACATTTCACTTGCTTTCAGATGTTATAATTTTTTTAATACCATTATTAATGAAATTAAAAATGGCATTAAAAAATTGGAACAAAAATAACTGAAAAAAAATTTGCCAGTTATTTTTGTTTTAATTTGTTAAACGGTAAAGATTGATTAATACTATCAGCATCTTAACAGATTGAGACATAGAGATGGTACTGGAGCTTGAACCGAAGAAAGAAGAATATTCAATGATTGCACTTTTAACCATTATTCAAGCACTTATAGATTGTTTTTTTTTCTTTAGCAATAGACTGCTCACTATTGCCATGCAAAAACACGAATGTGGGTTAGTTTCCCCTGAAAAGCCCACCAGGAAAACAGCTTATTTCCATACATTTCAACTAATCGCCAGGTTTTTCTGACGAACAGAAGACGCTACACTTTTCCTTTATCGTAAGTTTTGATTCAAAAACTTGTTTAAATATGCTAGACGATTATTACACCCCACACAAATTGCTCAGAATAACTCGGAGTAATAATCACATTAATAATATTAAAAAAACACTTTTTTGAAAGAACCAAAAAGAATTACACTACTTTAAACTATCTGATTTGTTTCAGACAAGAAACCAGTCAATTTTCTTAAAAAAATACAAATCTTTATAAATAGCTGAAATAGCTTTAAAAAGTCACGGTTAGAAAAATATATATTACCATTAATTTTTGAAAAAAATTCATAATTTTTAATATTTAATTTTATTTGCATAATACTTTTTAAACTATATAGAATGTAGTAATGGGTGGTAAAAATAAGTTAAACACAAGAGAAAAGATTTAAAAAAAACCCCACAGCATAAAAATTATTTTTAAAAATAAATCTTCTATGAGATTTTAAAGTTGTCTTTAATGATTTTTTGTCAAAACTTCTTTTATGTTTTAAACTGAAAATGACTGCAAAACAAGATTTTTGACATATGTAACGACATTTCATTATTTTCTAGGTATTACTTCGAAAATATTATGTTTTCCGTGGACCAACCATAGTGAAATATTCATTCATCTGAAAATGCATTTAAAAATGTACTAGAAAATCAATTCGTCTAACAACACAAGAAACGAGGGCCGGGATAGCCTGATTGGTAAGGCGTTGGATTCGCATCCCTTGGGTTGCGAATTTAAACCCCACCGGCCGAAGACTCTCCGTATACTAGGTGGCTGGTGCACGTATAAATCTGTCGTAGCCACAAAATTTTCCAAGTCGAGACGATACCACTCAGGGTACTGGTTCAGAAGTGATCGTTCTCTGATTCAAGTCTAAATTACGATCTGTGGATGAATAAATGAAAGCACTACTGAAACAAGCGATGCTAAAACTCGGCTTATCTATGACAAGTCCCATAAGCAACAACAACATAAAAAAATGATATTTGCAAGCTTTTTCTAACAAAAATATTCTAAATAAGTTGTGGCTGGGTATGTAGAGAATTGAGATAAGCACTTCAATATTAGTTTTGGAAGATTTTATACTCTAAAAATAAAATAAATCATTCATTTCCGCTTTAAAATATGACCATTTCTGGTTTCATTTTTATTTGTTGTGTGTTATTGAAACTGCTATGTTTATAGTTTCCTCTTACCTAAATTAAAAATAAAAACCGTGTTAGAAAGTTTAGAACATTAAAAAGTTGAATTTTCCAGCAAAAATCACCTTTACAAACTAGTCAGATATCTTACTTATCATAAAAGCTGCCATTTTGAAATTAAAGACTCACCATCAATACAGGATTCCTTTTCGAAATACGTTCCATCGTCCTCGTCATCGATGACGTCATTGGGAGTTTTCATAGTCGGTTCCAGAGTCCCCAGCTCGGAGTTGGAGTCCTCAGGACTGAGAAGACAGGTGGGAGATTGCCCACCAAACTGGTAGGAGCGGCAGGGGAAAGGGACAGATTCCAGACAAGCCAGCTCACAAGCTTCCCG
>JAPMOR010126002.1:213353-224719 GCA_026543865.1 Argiope aurantia
TTAAATTTCAATGTTTCAAATAATCGACTAAGAACTAAAAATATAAACTTATTTCAAATATGAGCTGAGAGTCATGTCTATAAAATATCTTGAACATTTAATTTAAAATTTTCTTTCAATTTCCACACTTAAATATTAAAAGTGTTTCGATTCGTTTAAATTATTATAGTATTGAGTTAACCATGAACAGAAATGGCGTCGCACTTACTTTAAAAAATTATTATGCAAATATTTGGAAGTAAACTGTGACAATAGGCAAGTTACGTAGTATTTACAATGAAAAAATTTGAGTACGATATAATTTGTTAGTTCAATTTTTGTTTCAAAAGCAAAGAAACGTTATTAAATTGATTGACATTGTAATAAACAACACATTTCTTTAGCATTTTTTCCATATTTATAAAATAATGAAAAGGTTCAGCGTTTTAGAAAAAAAATCATCATGTTCCATTATTTCTAGTGATAAATATAAACTTCAAAACAGAAATATTTTTGCAATTCTTTTCGAAATAACATTCAAAATTACTATTGCTTAAAGCAATCCGATATTTCTCTTAGATTTTATTTTCCATTTCACCTCCATTCTTCAAATCAGCATCCAGACACGAAAAATAAATTCAAATTATTTTTTGTTCTCATTTATTTTGAAAACTCATCTTCACTTCTTAAACACATGCGTGAATCTTTGCTTCCAAAGGGAAAATGTCAGCTGACAAATTTGAAATTGTTCTATTATTTTGAAAAGATGAAAAATGAATTTTTAGTTTTAGGAGTTTATAATGTGTGTGAAAAACTTTTTTATGAGCTATTCTTATCGATTATTATTTGCAATTCTTCCAAGTTTCTTCGTTTCGACGGCGATTTTATTTCCTTTCTTGGCGAGTTTATTGTATCATTCGCTTCCTTTTCATTCATATGATTGATTTTCCTTATAAATGAAAAACTAGGAAGTATTTTTTTTTTTTTTGAAATCTTCTGAAGTGGTCTCCCAGAAATTTTTTCACACACTCTCTAATAAATGTAGTTGCGTAATATTAATCGCATTCTTTTGATTAGCAAATAGAAGGCAATCCTTGACGAAAAATAGATGACATGCGGTTAATGCGTAAGTACAAGAAAACTGGATATATTTTGAACGTCTTTTTCTGACTGATTGAAACCAAAATTGGTCAGTTCATTTATATTAACGTCCCTCCCTTAAAGCAACATTAAGGCTATTTTGGAAGCATCTCTAATTTTGAGCCGCGATCAGATGACGTGGACGACACCTGAGCTGGCCCTTTCTCTCCAAACTTCCGCCCCACACCAGAGGGAGGAACCAAAACTTAACATAAAACTACAATTGTGTAAAAAAATCATATCTCAAGTTATATATATTTAAGTCATAATATTTTTGAGTTATTGAGATTCCATGCTTGAGAAAATACAGATACACAGATGGTCAACTCTTCGACAGATATGGTTCCGAATTTTATACAGATATACACTTAAAATTTTAAATCTGTGTACCAATTTTTATTATTTTTATTTTTATCTCTCTTCGTTTTGTAGTTAATATTCGAATTATATTCGAATTAAATTCCATTTATATTCGAACAGCCCGAGTGCACAAAGTTCCTATGTATGGATTTTTCTTAATCTCAGGCAGAAATCTAAAAATTCGTGGAAAAGATCAAATATCAAATTTCATTTGCCTAGCTCAAAACATTGAGTTATTCTGGTCACAGACAGGCCGACAGAGAAATTCCAAAAAAAGGTTGTTTTCGACAACTCAGGAAAGATCTGAAATGTGCAGATTTGCCAAAATCACGAATTTGAATTTTTTGGCATTTATAAACATTTTTTTCTCGGTATACTTCGTATGCAAGAAAGTAAAAATGCAAATATGCATTTTATAAAATTCCTAATTAAACAAATAATATTATCTTTTCTTGAGAATACTTTACTTACTTTTTTTTATAGCGATCAAATTTTAATTGAGGTCAAAAAATTCGGTTTAAAGACCAAAGGGAATCATTCGGTTTAAGTACCAAATTTCTTTCGTCAAGCTCTTAGTGTTTGTGAGGTGCCTTGCTTGTTCGCTAAAAACTAAACATAATTCCAAAAATGCATTTTTTTTTTTGAGCTCATAAAGATCTAACTGCATAGATACATCAAGATCTCGAGTTCAAATTTAATGATAATTACAATATTTTGTCTTAATATACTTTTGTATACGGAAAAGTAAAAAGTATTCAAAGCAATACAATTCAGTTTTCTTCGACGGGTTGAATAAAATTTTTCTATATTTCTTTGTTGTTTTCTATATTCTATAACCGAATTTGATATTTCCTATGGTATCTACGATGGAAATCGCCATCAATAAAGGTGAAAAAAAATGATCGAAATAAGAATATAATTTTAAAATGTATCGCTTCGATATAGCCAGGAGTTCAAAGCCATTGGGAGTGGACCGAGATATCGAATCTCAACCTAGTCACGTGAGTCATTCATTAAGCGACTCGCAAATGTTCGACTTTCTTACGTGCCACCTGCTGGGGTTTTCAGCGGGTCATTGAAAGGCAAGAAAGATGAGACGAAAATTAGGAACGATTTCTGGGCATGAATTGCATCCATTATTTCTCTCTTTTTTTCTAAATGAATTCAGAAAGTGATAAAATGAATAGAAAAATGATTATGTTTATTGTTGATTATGTTGATGTAGTAGTAGTTGTTGTTACTGTACTGGGGCAAATTCTTAAACGATGAAGTAATCACAGATTGACGCCCTGGATTATTGAGAGCAATCACATATTTGGAACGCCATTTTTACGAATGAATTCTGAATACGATAATATAAACAGTCAAATGAGCGAAATTATAAACGTTCATTCGATTGTCCTCACTTTTGTTGCTATTTTTGTTGTTACTGTATTGGAGTGAATATTTATAGATAAAGTAATTACAACGTGATGTCCTGCATTATTAAGGGCAGTCACACATTTGGAATGCTTAACTCCTTTCCCGAATGAATTCTAAACATTACAGTGTAAATAGATAAATGAGCAAAATTATAAACATTCATTCGATTTTCCTCACTTTTGTTGCTATTTTTGTTGTTACTGTATTGGAGTGAATCTTTATAGATAAAGTAATTACAACGTGATGTCCTGCATTATTAAGGGCAGTCACATAGGTGGAATGCTTAACTCTTACCTTGAATGAATTCTGAATATTACCGTATAAACAGTTAAATGAGCAAATTTATAAATGTTCATTCGATCGATTTCACATTTGTTATTGTTGTTGTTACTATTACTATACCAGAGCGAATTCGTAGTGAATTGGCATGACATCCTGGATTATTGAGACATCCCAGGAATGTCTTGAATTTTTGAGAATTTGTAATGTCTTGAAGTCTTCTGAAAATTCTTTAGATTTAATCAAATTTCGTCGAATTATATGTTTTTCTTTAAAAAAATCATTAGACAGATTTTAGAAATATTAAAGGAGATATTTATTTAATTTTTACTTTTACACCCTAAATGTAAAAACAGAATGTTTTGCAATCATCATAAAAATTCGCCCACAAGATTTAAACGAATCTTCACTTTTAAGACTAACCTGAATGCGAAAAATATTTTTTAATCGTATTTCAGCTTTCTAATTATGTACATTAAGGCTCAAAAACACTATAAGAGAAGCAGATGGCGTGCTTTCGCCATCAGAATCGTATATCTAAAACAACTATAGAACCTCAAACATTTACTGGTATACTGTCGATCCGTCTATCCATGTACATATGGGCCCGATAACTCGAAAAAGCAACAGGCGTTTTCATTCTATCTGACTATGTATGAAACGTGTAGCGGTTACATAACTCTATTACCTTTTCTTTTGATACAACAGATGGCGTTACCTTATTAACATCAAGGTATATTTCCCATGATTCTTCTTGGGGGTCATTATAAAATGGTATTCTAAGCGAGTGTCGTGTATCTTCGTGTTCGTGTTTGTTTTGTCTTATGAAATGGGGAAATCTGCGTCAAATTCTAGACTCCGTCGAACAACGAGAAGAGATGTAAAATGTATGAAAACTGTAATCAAACACTGCTTGGAAAATGTATAATAATTCGTCAAATATCGGTTTTTTTTCCTGCTGTTTACAATATCCAGAAATCTGACCAATATCAGAAATTTAGACATTGATCAAGGATAATAGCACTTGAGCATGTATCCTACCCTCCAAACTCTGATGCTACTAAAAGACGAAAACTCACCAGAAAAGATTTAAGCACAATGAATCTTGCGTAGATACACGTGTATTAAGGTGGCGTGGAAGTTTGAAAACTAGGATAACATGTTTCTGCAACTTTGTCAGTAAGTTTTAGTGAATTTTATATAAACATTATCTGTAAATGGCAGTTATTATCTATATCGGTATTTTAAAAGCAATTATTTGATTTTGAAATTTATTCTCAGAAATCAAATGTGTGAATTAATGTGTTTACAGTTTCCAATGATATTTGAAATATTGCCATTAAAAGTAGAATATTCGAGATGAATAAACTGATCATTTTTCATAGCCAAAAGGTTAAAAAAAAACAAATTTATAATATCGTTTGGAAATATACAAAATAAACTGTTAAAAATTCCTTTTTGTTCAAAAATTATTATCAAATATTAAAGATTTCTGAAACTGCTTATTATTTAAAGAACAATGGGTTGAAAAATGCTTAACTTCAGAATTGAATTTATAGCCATTGTAATTATTCTTTTTTTGGCTAAAGATAAACTACAACATGAAGAAAAATTATTAATTGTATTCACTTAATAAATTACATTCTGGAAAATGAACAAAAAAGAAAAAGAGCTAGATTCGTTTTAAAGTGGAAGGATGAAAAAAAAATTAATGAAAATTAAAAAGAAAATCAACGATGTTTATAAAGATAAGTTTACGAAAATGTTTGTTGATGCAGATGCTGGATAATTAGCAGATAACTTACTAGAAAAAGTGTATTTTAAACCTCCAGTGCAAATAATAGCAAAACAAAATAGGAAATTTTAAGTACTATTGATTAATAGGGTATCTTCTTCCTAAAGCATTTATTTATAATTCTGAATAGTCTTACTCTAACATTTAATATTTCAGGAAGTTTTTATAACAACAGAACCGTATTTTTTTCAGATAACTTCTATGTGTTTAATGTTTTTGAGACAACTTACAAAAAACATTAATGATATGCCTAAAATGCATAACAAACGAATGGATTTTAAATAAACATTTCTTTGTACATATAATTATTACCACATTACTTAAAAGATGTTGTGAATACAAATAACATATAAATGCTGCTGATTATATGATGTAATTCGCTTTGTTCTAATTGCTCTTATTTTTAAAAAACCCAGCGCATTTTTATATTATTTTTCCAAGATTGTCAATGTTACGTTAGATCGAATCTTTATGAGAATTAAGCCGAAAGAACGTAAAATATCTTGACATTTGCTTTAAATCATACATCACACTCTTTTTTAAGAAATGGATTATTGTGAAATTAATAGCACTATAAATCTTAAAAAAGAATATCTCTAATAGTAAATAAGAGGGATAAATCGAACATTTATTTTATTGAAATCATTCTTAAATATTTTGCAACATTTAATTGCGAATTTGTAATATTGCTTTTCCTGCAATGGGATGCTCATCGCTGAAAAGAGAGATTTACAAGTGTTCTTAATGTATATTAAATGGATACCATGTCAGTGACCTTGGGGATGAATTTGGCGACAAAATTGAATGTTTAATGCACAATAATTATGATGATATCTCTATTAAAAATCCACAAATCGTTCTGGAAAATTTTCACCCCTTTTGGGAAGCTTTAAAAGCCAAAACAGTTACACGAGAAGTGAATTCTGTGTTTGGAGTGCACTTGGAGATGTGCATATGTCCGTACGTGTGTGTATGCGGTTGTTGTTGATTTCTACAAATGTTATTTTTAGATATGGGTTCCCCCCCCCTGGTTTAGTGTTTACTAGTAGAATAAAATGTAATTTTCCATAATCCAAATTGTCATTATTTATTTATTTTTACTTTCAGTTCAATAAATATTATTTTTTATTAAAAAAAAAGTAACTTCACATTTTTGCATCGCAGCTATCATTGCATTCATAATAAAAACACTTCTTAATTGAACTACAATTTTATCAGAATTCATTTACATGTTGTCTTTTTAAATAATTGCTTGCATTCTCACAGAAATAAATACTTTCTTTTTCTTTTAGAGTTGACATGTAAAAAAAAAAAATAGCAATCCCCGTATGGGACAAAAGGAATGAAATATTTTTTTCGGTATGAAACAAAGAGCGTGTTCGCCTCAACTTTCTCATATATTAGCACAAAACAAGTCAAGCTTCGTAGTACAGGGAAGGAAATCATGTACACATATTCCACCACTTTACTTAGATCAGTCAGATCTAAAATTTGGCACAATTCTGTCATTTTGGCGCCAAGTGAATGTACCCTATTACATTAAGACATTTGTTGCATTTTTTTATTACACTGGCAAGCACATAATCTATCATCTAGTGAATTTAGTAAAAAAGTAGCAATCAATAATTTCTATGTAAATATACAGAGTGATTATGTATGAACCTTCAAGCTTCGTAGGATTATTAAAAGAAAACAAAACAAAATAATAACCTTGTGGTTTATCAGAAATTAAAAATGACATTTGAAAATTTAAATTCAACACAGTTATAAGCGTTCATTATAACCATTTCCAAAAAATTACCATACTCTTTCAACCTTTCTGGTGTGATGTTTTGAAAGCTTGTGGATATGCATGTTTTAAGTTTATCACGGTCAGTGGGTATAGAGGAAACAAACCCCTGATCTTTGCCCCCCCCCTCCACCAAAAAAATAAAGCATCGCCATGCACATATATCTACATCTTTTCAAATCCAGGCATGCAGAAAACAAAATTGTGAGATGAATTTATCATACCGCTTCGATATCTTTCATGTTTCTAGAGCGGCTCACATCAAACACTTATAAACGAGCTGGATTTAAACTTTTAACTGTTATTTTTGATTTCCGATGAATAACAAGGTTGTGCTCTGAATTTTTAACAAACCTACAAATTAGGGATATTCATTTATAATCATTACTGCTCATTAATTTCTAATTTTTAGTGTTTCTTATTTATTATTATTATTATTATTTAAAAGTTTTTTTGAAGAACTAAAGTCTTCTCAGACTGAGTCATAATTAATATAAATTTTTTCCGTAATTTAATTTTTTTCTCCATTTATTTAAACCATTATATCTCTTGCCTTTTGAAATGTTTAAAAGTGGGGCAGTATTGAATATCAAATTTCATTTGTCTAAGTCTTTCCAGTTTTGAGTTATCGTGTTCATAAAACAAAAATGTAATCAAACAAACTGTACTAGGAAACCACAAACTACAACTCCGACCTGTCGTAAGGCACACGGGAAAATCCGAATGACCAGACCGCCGTGACAGCAACATTGTCGGGAACTGTGGTTGAGCCCTAAGGACCATCGCCGGCAACGGTACAACCCTTCCCTAAGGAAGTACGTCCCGTCATCGATGGGAGGAGCCAGAACCCCACGTTTCAGTGTATCCACAAGAGTGGCGAGAACCAACCACCATACCGGAAGCTTCTCATCCTCGATTAAAAGGTGCTCCACTCCCCGTGGGATAACTGTACTAAGGGAAGTCAAAAAGTAAAGGGACTTTTGCAATTTTTCTTTCCAGGGTTTGGTAACACTGCTAATATCCAGATTTGAATTAGTGTAGTCGGAAACACTTCAATGCAACATGTCACTCTTATTACTCGTTGGAATCTAGAACACCTTTAAATATGGCATCTCCATTGTCGATCTGCAGTAAGGGGGGGGGAATAAAGGCAGTGATTCTCTTTTTGTTTGTGGTACGTGTAAAAAATGAGAAAATTATTCATCAGATGCAAGCGCAGTACGGTGACAGCTGTTTATCGAGAGGCAAGATCTGCGAATGGATACAGAGTTTCAAAATTCATGGGGAGAACTTCTTTGTGTGACGACAAAAGATCGGGCATTCCATCGACGTCAACTACTGAGGACAATTTGAAAATCATTGAGGGTATGATGATGAAAAACAGACTAAATTGAAATCTGCAATGGAAACCTTTTAACAATGCCATGGGAAAATTGTTAAAAGGTGTCATCTTGCTCCATTGATGGACTGCCGGACGATAAAAGAGTTCGGATTCGAAGTGCTAGAACACTCGCTATACAGTCCAGACCTGGATCCAAGTGATTTTTATATGTTTGGATCATTGAAGAAAGTGCTAAGGGAAAGAAGATTTGCAACCAATGAAGTCATTGATGCAATGCAAAATTGGTTACATATACAACCGAAAAACTTGTGAAACGTTGGGAAAAAAGCGTTGAAATCTAGGGTGGTTATGTAGAAAAATAATGCATCTTTCGGTTTTGATTCCTTACGATAAATGCACCGTTACACAAGTGCCCCTTTACTTTTTGACTCTCCCTCGTATTTTCAGCTTCAGAGAGATCAAAAAAGCTAAGAAACATTAAAATATCAATGTAAATTTTTTGATAATAGAAATATTGTCAACTACTCCATGCACTTTTATTTTCATATTTGAGAATTTTTCTTGAAATCAAAACATGTTCGCATAAATAATGAAATTATTGCAATCACAACTACTTTTCAAACATACTATTTTTTTTCATTCCATAATATTTTTATATATATTCCATATAGCAACTAATTGAAAACTGGACTACTGCTAGAACCAGCTATAAATCTTGTAAAACAATTTAGCACGAATTAAAGAAAATTTCTATTTTATTTTACATTTCAGAACAATTTTTGACTTCGTAAAATAAATACCGGATATAGCCACCGCGGAAGAAAGAAGTCATATTAGTCAAATTACTATTATTGTCATTACGCGTTTTCATGGAACTACTGTTGGAAAATGTGATAAATTTCACTTCAAAATATACAATTAACGCTTAATTTAGTATTGCAGTAGAAAATATTTAGAAAAAGCGTGTCTCTGAGCCCCACTTTAAAACTGAAACTGTTGACAAAAAATAAAGATTATACATATTAGACTGTAATTGCAGGTTTTTGCTTTTCAATCGAAACTAAAGTAGAATGTAAATCAAAAGCTTGAAAGTCGGGAATCTCTTTTTACTTATTTTAAAAAGGAAGTTCTTCTTGTTGTTAAAATATTTTTCAAAGTTTAATCGATTTTTTTGGCTGAAAAAAACTTTGACTAGCTATCCATAACATTAAACGTATTGTAGAATTTTCCATTTAATGATAAAACATAAGAATTTGGGACATGTGGTCTATCACCGAAGTTTTTGAATTCAAAGCAATGAAGTAATAAAAAAAAAAGGAGGGAAAGAAAGAAATTACTAAAAATGGTTGGCTAAATTTGTTGAGAAAAGCTACAGAAAAATGTCCCTTTTAACGATTCACTGATTATTAGTGCACAGCGAAAGAAGGTATTTGTTCGGAAAAAAACAGACACATCAATTCGAAATTGTTATCACGGTCAATTATTAAAATCTGCCGTTGAAAAGTTTATACTGCGTCCGGAAATTTTGCATTCGAAACAAAAGATAAAAAAGGAACACAACAAAGCAAGAAGAACAAAAGACAATATATATATCGATATCTCCCCTCGCTATTCAAAGTTTCTTCTTTGTGCTTTTTCTGTCTCTTTATTGGCCAGACAAGAGAATCGGGTACACGGCGAACATTCGCGCCAAATTATAACTTTTTGTTGGCGATAAGTTGCTAAATGTGACAGCATTTTTTTTATCATTTTCTATTAAACCTAAAAGCTAAAAATTAATGCCTCAAAAACGATAAATCGCCCGTGTATTTTGTGCCTTCAAGAACCTCAAACTAAACGACATCATGTTCTCGCATGATAAAAGAAACACTACAAAACAAAATAAAGTTTATGAATCTTTGAATAAGTGATTCTTATGATTTATTATTTATTTCAAAAATAAACTGTATAATGGTATAGGGCATCGCTTTTAAATTCATATCTTAATATGAGTTTGAAAGTGATTATCATTACTTTATATTAAAATATAATGTACCAAGATAAATAAGTCTCCCCCTCCCTCGTAAAGGCCCATTGTAAAGAGTATCCCAAAATAAACGCAAGATTTGAATTTGCCACCATTCGTGCAGTAAAGTATTGGCGACTTATTAATAAAATTTGATATCATTTAACTTATTAAAAATTTAAAAAAAATATTTGATAACTGCTAGATTCGATTTAGTAAAAATGGAGCGTTACACGATAGAACAACATGCTAACGTAAGATTTGAATTAAATAAAAAAACGCAGATTTTTTCCTTTAAATTGTTACATTTTATTGAATCATAAAGTACACAGTATATGGGTATGTATGGAATATCACATAGGGCAAATGGCCTCCAAGGCTTTGCTGTCACATACGCACTCTTTTATCGAATTTTTCCATGACCGTTTTGCATAAATGGGGCTAGATTTCGTTGATGCAGCATTGAATTTCCTCCTGCAATGCGCGCGTGCTTATGAGCTCATAGCTTTCCAAATCCAAAGAAATCCAATGGTGTTAAATCAAACGATCTAGAGAACCAATTTTCAAATTTTCTAACGGCGGACGCCAGACATTCATTATTTTAGAAATATTGTTCAACAATGAAAACACACTGTTCTATCGCCTTAACGCTCCATTTTTACCAACGCTAAACTATCAGCTGTCAATTGGTCTACTTTTAATAGTATTGCCAACACTTTACTGCACGAAATTCAAATCTTGCGTTAATTTTGGGACACCCTTTATATCATGATGAAACTGAGAATATTTTATTTAGAAGAGAATATTTTATTAGAACTGAGAATATTTTATTTAGAGAAAAACTAGATTCATTCACCCGCATTTTTTATTCACAGAGAATGATGTGGATTGAAGAGAAACGAAATGAAATAATTTTAGATCATCTATTTTTTTAAATTGCAATCGAAATTCAGTCCAAACTCATTTTACTAAAATAAATAATAGACAAATATCAAGAAGTCATCAGGGACAGCGGTTATTTTCTTTATTACTGCAAAATCAATCGTAAATTTGTTTAAATTTTATATTTGAAGGGTCGATTTATGAAGGAAATAATTTATTTTATTTCGTGGAACTCAAGATTACGTTTTGTGTTTTGATTTATTGATATTAGTTTATAGTTTACCCTTTTATTTATATAAATTTTTAAAAAAACAATCATATTTTGCCAATTTTATTTTGATCTTCCATTATGTTAGATCATTTTTCAAATTAT
>JAPMOR010126002.1:227806-256205 GCA_026543865.1 Argiope aurantia
CTACCACGAATGACAGCAAGTTGCTCCTCTGTTTGATATAATTCATGAACAAAGATTCCAAGGGTAACAATTTTCCACAAATATCATCATAGATATATTACAACTGAGCAATATTCGCAAATACTTGTGCAAAACTCATTTTTACCATTCTTCATATCACTAGCAATTCTATCGATAGCATTTAATGGCATATGTATGAAATATAAGCATCCGTATCTCGCACTATTTAATAAGAAAATTGTCAATCGGAACTTTTAAGAATTACTTATCAGTAAAACATATGATTGTTCTCAATGTATCGTAATGGAAGTCAAAGTGCTTTAATAATAACATAACTGAGATCTCGCCAGTTTTGAAATGAATGTTAATTTGATTTGAAGGTACGATATTAGAACTTAACTTCTTAAAACTATTAAAAAAATGCAATTTTTAATAGAATAGCCATTTTTTAATAAATAATACAGTACTTACCTAACCTAAATCTACCTACATAAAGAATAACCTAATTTCGTTTTATATATTGATTTGTCTTATACAGAATGTCAAGATTCAACAATGCATTTTGTTCAAATATGTCATTTAATTTTTAATGTTGATATCATGTTTAAGATGTACGTATCATCTTGATACGTACATCTTATATGTATATCCTATCATATAATGAAAAAAAAGTGTGAAGACTGACCGTCAAATCACGGCAATCACTACCCCCCTCCCTCTCATCTTATTACACAGTAAGACAATAATGTAACAAACGTGACGAGAAATTATGCGATTAGTAATGTGACGAAATTCCGGGTGATGTCTCATTTTCTCTTTCAAAAACCACATCCAAGTGCAAACCACTCGAAATGACAGACAACAAGGAATCTGTAACAGACCTAAAAGATTACCAACAAAGCAATCCACATCTCAATGCATCCGTGTATTGTAACACAAGGTGCGATTAACCAAGTGACGACATTTGAGATGCAATCTCATTTTCTCTTTCAAAGATCACATCCGTCTGCAAACAAATCGATATGACAGGCAGCAAAGAATCTGTAACAGACCCAAACGATTACTGATAAAGTATTCCACATTTCAATGCATCGGCGCATTGCGACACACAAGGGAAACTTCCACCTCCCGCGTAACACCTAAAAATCATTAATTTAAAGCAGCCTGAAAGAAAAATAAACCATCGAAAGAGCCTTCCGAAAAAATGAAAAACAACGCCACCAGTGGACCGTAAGCATAAGTTAATGGAGCTTCAAGCCGTATCAGCAAGACTTTCCAGACATTCATAAACGTTCACCTGGACCGTTAAAATTATGGACTCGACTCAAAGAATCTTTCTGAACGACCTTCATTTTGCTTTTTTCCATTCCTTTTTTCCATCTCCTCTGCTCGCAAGATATGTATCTGACCTGGGTTAATGCGTATATTCAAGCACAAAATGATTTGTAAGGCTCGGTGGCCGGCTTTCGATTTTTACGGTTTTTCCTCAAGATTTTTCATCGAATTTGCCGCCGGTTCAGAGGCTCATTTGACTGCAGGGTTTTCAATACAAATTGAGATGTTTTTATTATCTGTCGTAATGGTAGGATTTCCTGAAGGGAAGAAAGTGGATGTTTCGATATGCTCAGTGGTAACTGGTAGAGGTCGAGTTCGTCTCCTTCGTGACAATTGACTACAGCAAGTCGATGAACTGAGAAATCACGGATAAAGAATTTATTAAACTGTCTCTCTGTTCTGGTAAAATGAGAGGCAATCAGCATTTTTTTTTAAAGAATTTTCAACTTACAACTTTTTTTTTCATAAAAATGAGTTAGCCAATGTTGATATTGTATAGCCTTTTCAAATGCCAAATGTGCATCGATTCATTGAATAAAAATTTAAAATTGTAGTTTAGAAAATAAATTTTCTTATCCATATAAATTACTAAGTTTTATCAGCTATTATGCGACACAATAACGTAATAATGTGACTGAAAAATATATAGATGCATAGTCTGTCAAAAAAGTATTCAAACACTTCTTTTTCTACCCATCGACTAACTTTAAAAAAAATAAGTAAAATGTGTCATTTCATTTATAAATATGTTCATATTGAATAAATTTAAATTCTAGTGACATCAGAGACATTCATCATATTTATTTTCATAGTGCAAAAAATTCATTCACAAATTTTTCAAGTATTTTGGCAGTCCTCGTTTTTTCTTCTTTTAAATAATACGTTCAGAACCTTTCGAATATGGAATATTTGATTATATGATACAAAATAACTGGAAATAACTGCACGTTTTTATTTCCATATTTGTTTTAGAAAAGAAAATTAAGGGAATACCCAAAAAAAATTTAATGTTAAGAAATTCTTTATATTAATTGGCTTTTTCATATATAAGCTTTGGATATAGCAATTCAAATTTTATTTATTTTTTTCGATACATAAAAACTAGATTAAACAAAAATTCATTATTTTTTGATATCATAATACTCTTCTTTGTGTATTATTTATATCAAAAATACAATATTCTGAAATTTTTTAATAAATATGAAATAAAATGATTCATAAGGATCGTTTTTGGACAAGATGGAAGCTAATAATTATGCAATTAAAAACTTTAAATAAATACAAATTTTTAAAGCAGCATTTTAATGAAATAAAAATTAATAGCTTAACGAAAAAAAATTAATGCAGCTTTTGTATCCAACCTTTTTTTTTTTGGACAGAAATAATCAGAAGAAAGAAATAAGCTTTAACTTCGTTAAATGTTAAAGTTAAGATTAGATTTAATTTCATACAGTATTTCATTCTGAATTATTGCTTAATTTTATTCTTTATATTTTTACTTAATCATACTGTTGCCACTTTATTCATTTGAACTTTGAATTTTTTAAAAAATTGTTTAGCCAAAGTTTCAAATATTTTACAGATGAAAGATTTCGACAAATTTACTTCTAATCAATTCAGCATAAGGAGAAACAATTTTTTTCGAATGCCTGCAAAATCGAGTCATCTAAATTAATTATTCGATTTTTCTCAGCCATCTTACATTATAATTAATTTGAAAAGAAAATATTATATTAAATCCGTAATTACAAAGGTATACAAATATTTTTTGAAAATGTTTTTAATTTGATAAATGATTTTTTAAATATAAATTTCAATTCTTATTCCAAAACCAAATATATGTCATTTTTTTATGCAAAACAATTTTATATTTTGGTAGAAAAAAAATGATATTTTTATTTTACCATCTCATAAAAGTGTATTATATATTTGTATCCCAGATATACCACATACTTTATGAAAAAAATTTCAAAAACTATAATTTTATGGAACATTTCCTTATAATAACATTTTCCGGTTTTCATTTTTCTTTCCGTGAAATTTGCTTGTAATCGTCTCTTTCTCTATTTAAAATTCATAATCGAATTGGTTGTTGCCATTTAAAAAGACAAGTAATTACAAATTGTAATACCTTTATGACCTCTGGCACAAAAATTATACTTTTTTTTAGAAACTAATTTTCCAGAATGACAGAAAGTTTTGGTTTCAATTTCAAATAATTAATCGAATGTCATCCAGCGTTTTGGATTGATTGTCTTATTACAAGGAAAATTTTTTCGTAAAATTATCTTACTCTAAAAATTAGAACATAACTACCAGGCATGAGTACATTTTACGCAGTCTAATAACAGGTTTTATCAATATAAATATCATCAATTTTCATATTCTGTCAGTGCACTAATTCAAAAGAGAATATAAAATATTCTTATATCAATACAATTGCAGATGAAATTCTTATACCTTACAGAGAAAAACCACAAAATACAAAATTTATTGAAGAGTTTTTATTATTATTATTATGAAAATAGAAAGTTGTATTAATTTTCGGACTTAATTTTCAGATCTTGTAATCTTTTTCTATATGATTCATGAATAAATGTAAGCATTATACACTGGTGTGCAAAACTTAAGCAACAGGTATGTTTTTTGCCATAACTTCACGAGAAATCATCTGAGAGACATGAAATTCAGAAATGAGACACAGCATTTGTTCTGAAAGAATGACGAAAGCATAGTTGCGCAGAAATGAATACAATGCATACAGTATGGAATCAAACAAAAAAAATCAAATCAAACAGGCGATTCCCAACGCCAGTTGATTTGTAGAGAGGTCGGGACACGGTTTCATCCCAGTAACATCACGGAAAGAGACCGTTTCGGTGGTCCTGGAGTTGTCGTCTGGGGAGGCATTATGCTGAACGGGCGGACTGAGCTCCACGTTTTCGACAGAGGTTCTGTAACTGGAGATCGCTATTGTCAGGAGGTGATCCTTCCCCATGTGCGTCTGTTCCGAGGTGCCATTGGATCAGACTTCGTTTTTATGGATGACAATGCACGGCCACACAGGACTCACGCTGTTGAGGAGCTCCTGGAAAGTGAAGATATCACTCGAATGGATTGGCCGGCGTGCTCCCCTGATTTAAATCCGATAGAACATGTGTGGGATGCTTTGGGGAGACGCCTTGCGGCACGATTACATCCTCCGGGGAACACCCAATAACAGAAACAGATGCTGATTGAGGAATGGGCACTCTTACCTCAAGAACTGTTGGACAATCTGGTGCTGAGTATGGGGTGATGGTGCGAAGAAACCATTGCAGTAAGGGGAGGGCATATCCCATACTAAGGAACATCTGCTTGCTGTTCTTCCTCTTGGACAGACAATAATGTGTAACGATACTATGAGTTCAATAAAGTCTTTTTTTGTTTGATTCCATACTGTATGCATTGTATTCATTTCTACGCAACTATGCTTTCGTCATTCTTTCAGAACAAAATGCTGTATCTCATTTCTGAATTTCATGTCTCTCAGATGATTTCTCGTGAAGTTATGACAAAAAACATACCTGTTGCTTAAGTTTTGCACACCAGTGTATTTCAAACAAATTCAGACCGATAACTATATGCAAATGCTTAAAATTGTTAAGAAGTAATTCAGACATTTTCACATACTTTCCATATACCAAATACTTTTGCAATATATAAAAATGTAAATGTCAGAGAAAATGGAATAAAAAATGCGAAACACGATTATTTTTGCCTAATTAGATTATGGCCACTGAAAGAAACGCGTTTTGAAGTAGTATGGGAATTTATACAGTGGGGAAGAAGTTGAAATGTCTTTTTACTAAACATCTGATTAAAATTTAAAATTACGAGCTTCAAAATGCAACTTAAAACTGATTTTAATACTTTCATTATAATGTATTTTATTTTAATAGAATTTGTGCAGAATAGTAAGCAAAATGGAGCGCTTTGCCTACACCTTTTACAAAAGATGTGCAAAAGACAAAACTAAAAATATGGTATATCAATTTATATGCAAATAAGAAAATATTTCTGATAAAAGTGCATCCATTTATTTTAAATTATTAAAAAACTGTTTCTGGATTCAAAGTGACCTTTAAGAAAAATCATTATTTCTTAAGGAATTAAGAAGCATTATTCTGTAGAATTAAAAATAATAATTATTTGAAATAAGATATTTTTTGGAAATATTTTTTAAATGATATGTTGGCATTTTAAGCAACAAATAATGACATGTTGGCAATTATAAGCTTTCAAATCAGGAATGTTTAATAAAATCATCAAATTTTATTAAACTTTCACGATTTTAAAGCTTATAAATAAATATTCTCCAAATTTAAAATTGGAATAAATTTATTTTCTGATATAATTTAAGAGTAACTCTCAATTTAATTTTTCTTATATTAAATATATTATTTCAAAAAATTATTTCTAAATAAAAAATATCATAACTACACATTTCATTGAAATAAAACTTTAAAAATCAATATCCTATTGGATAGTAGGGCAAATAAAAATGAAGAATAATTTCTAAAGTAAAAAAATAAATCTTTTCTTTGATATTTTTTTTTCAGCCTTAATACTTAAATCACAGTTTCGCAGCAGAGATTCGCTTTTTTTCACGGGTTCGCTACTTAATTGCATGAAATATCTGTCTGTATAGAGGCTTGACGTATATTAAATCAGCTGAGAATGAAATTTTTTCACATTAGTGTGAATATAAAAAGATAATAATAAAAATAAAAACTGGGGTGAGTGGAAAATGACTCAGGGTATCATTTGACGATTGAAAACTAATATATCCGTCTCAAAAATATCCGCAACAGTAACTTTAAAATAAGATGTTTAGTCAAATAATCTATAAATTTAACTTCTCATTAGATGCCCCCCCCAAAAAAAAAAATTTGGGACATTTGTTATTTATTTCATTCCACATAAGGTTGAAGTGTCCAACCAAATTAAAACGTTTCTTTTTCTGTTCTTACAGAATTCTGTTAATATGTTCTGATAGCGTTCTTCATTCGTATTATTGTTCGTGTTGTTCTTCCTTCAACGTTTTATTTATTTGTATTAGTGTGTCAATTATATGTAGAAATATAGTGTTTTTCGAAAAAGAAAAAAAAAAATTCCTAGCTTCCATTTGAATATGAACGATATCTTTTCTTTTAACCCTCGTTTAATGAATAAAGAATTTATTCATTCATATTCACCTAATGAATTTAACGGTACTCTTAATTTCTCACTACTTAATATTCTATACTCAACTATATTACAATATTATTTATTTCTCCGAAGAACACGCAGATATATGTGAAATATCTCGAATACCAATTCCACTACAAAGAAAAAGGCATTTAATATGTGAGCATATACAAGTAATTTTTCTCTTTTAATTTGATCTCTGTTTTGATTTAACAAAGAATCATATTTTAATTTAATCGTAAATTATTTAATATCAAAAAGTTAACAATTTAATCTCTTAAGTCACTAACAGAGAACCTCTCTCACTGCACGCAGAGAGGTTAATTTAATAAAATATATATTACAACTATTAGATAACACACACAATGAAACAAAGAAAGTCAAGAAGTTTCAAAAACGAGATAATAAATCAGAAGCAGCAGAATATTAGTGCACATCCGCGTGCAATATTAACTTAATTAGCAAATCTTTAGAAATTTCGTATTTAACTTGTAACGTGATTCACTGGCAAGTCTACACACAAAGCCAAAAGGAGAAGAAAGAAAAAATATGAAAAGAATGATAAGTGCCATACAAGATAATGTTGGCAAAGATAATGACTACACGTTACAAACATTATGATTTCTATCTTCGTTTCCCGCCCTTTTTTCTTCTCTTTGAATGGCAGTAGCATAGCAAATTGCAGTTGTAATTCGAATTCGAGGCTACCAGATAGAATGGCCACTGCTACTGTCTTTCTGCCACTTTTTTGCGTGCTACCAAAAACGCATCATTCTTTTCATCGCCACTAATCTACGTTTCATAGGGATATAAATATTTCTTCTAATATCTGGACCGGAGCATTCATTTGACTGCATTTTATATTAATATGTTTCCTAATTATATTAATAACGGTCGTATTCACTGAAGTGCGAGCAGTGGAGTCATTTTTATCAATGGATTTAGCAAAAAATTATCGATTGTGGGATTCTGAAATTGAATAGTATTCATTTTTAGATAATGAGTTTTTTTTTATGTGTTCAAATGAAAGATCTAATGAGGTGACGATTTTATGAACTCCACTTCCTTTATTCAGTTTTTATTCTCGCTGATTGTAATGATCTTCAAATGATGTATGCAAGTTTATTTTCAAACAATTTTTTATTTATTCAAAGAACAATTTATTTTTATTAATATAAAAGTGCTTTCTTCATATTTCCGCAATTTTAATGTGTTTGATTGATCACAGATTTTTTTCTACAAGATTAGAATGTATTATTTTTCTCAGATTGATTAAAAACAATTGTTGCAAGATCAGTATACAAAATTTACAAATATTACAATATGGTTCCATTATATAAATTATTTATAAAGAACTTAAACGCTTTTGGGGACCAGCCGGTTCCCCAGTATTAATGATCTCTAAAATTTTAAATTAAATATTTTATGTAACTTGGTCTCTTAACAGCTTTTTCTGCAAATCATTTTTAAGATTTTGGTAGTTATATAATTCAGTCATACTATTATGTAGGCCTTAAATCATTCTGTTCATTGTACTAAATATCTGTCTCTTTAATTTTCTGTTAGCGACCATAAAATTTAAACTTTAAATTAGAGTGGAAATGTTTTCTTTTTACTGAAACTAACCATATTTTTTTTAAATATATAAAAATTGAACGTAGAATCATTCGGCATTGAAGTTTTATGCGCACTGCAGAATAATTTTCGTAATTTGTATAATATCTTAAAGAATTATTCAACAAAAATTCATCTGATTCATCGTAAAATTATATTTTTAGTTTCACTTTCAAGAAGATTTAAATGATATAAATAAAAAATATTTTATTTTATTTCAGTAAATACATTTACTTATGAAAAAATTGTGAAATTTAAATTTTATACAGTCTTTTTGTCCTAAGGAATCAAATTCTGCGAAATACTCTTGACAGTTCAACTTTTAAATAAATAAATAAAAGTTTCTATATTCTATGATCAAATCTGGCCGATTTATAAAATTTTTCTTTATCAGTTTTAGAACAATCACCATTTTCATAATCATAGGCAAATCACCGTTTGAGAAACTCTGGCAAATGATAGGCGTATCTTCTTTGAGACGGTCGATGAAATGGTCTAAAAGAAGAGCGATATTCAAATTTTATAAATTAGTCAGCTATAGTGATTGATTTAGTTGATTGGAGTTCAAGTTTTATTTAAAATATTGATGCCTCAAAAATATTTTGTTAAACATAATTCAAACAGAAGAGGACCTACGTAAAAATTTAAAATTCGTAATTCATCGGAGCATTTATTGACTCAAATTACATAAAATATAATTATTTAGTTCATTTAGACCATTTTATTAGCAGATGTATGACGAAATATAGAGGAATTCCAGTGTAATTTTAAATTAAAGTTGAATAGTTATAATTCCTTTGTTTGAAAATTTTCCTATTTCAAGTCAGGAATGATAAAAGAAAATTATTTCATCATTTAGTTTTATTGTTTCTTCGTCAAAATAACTGATCTAAGATTATGACGGAGAATTTTCTACTCATTAAAATTAGATTATATTACACATTATATATTACCTCTTTTATTTAGGCAATTCGGTATCAACATTACAAAAAACAAACATTTGTTTTATCACATAAAAGTTCAAAAAGGCAAAAAAAAGAAACAAAAAGAATTCCCACTACGTTCTTTTAGAATTCAAATTTTGCAGTTATTTGAAAAATAAACATAAACTTTCTAATTATATTTTTACATCCAATTTTAAAATATTCCATAAGAAATAGAAATATTCTTAAACAAAAGTACTTTGATGAAGCATAAAATATTAACAGCATTCATTTATTCGTTTTAAAAACATTAAAAAGCATATTAAGAATCCAAAAATTCTAAACATTAAACTTTAAAAGCATTAAAAAAGCATCAAGAATTTGAAAGTCGAATACACTTAATATAGTATAATGCACCCTATACTAATTCATTTTGATTATAAAGAGTAAAAGAAATGCAATTGAATTTGAGATGCATTTTCTTAATACTTGTTTCAGTAAAAGAATTTCTTCTCATAATAACTTCAAATCGATTAAATAAACATCATTTATCAAGAAATATTATATGCAAAGACTCTTAGTAACATGGAAAGAAACTGAAAGTATTTTCTCATAAACAACTGATATACAGGTAATTAATGAAAATCTTTACTAAAAACAGAAGCAATTCTGTTCCAAGCAACGCCACAAGATTTATCGCTCGACTGTTCTAAGTTCTTGGAACGCCAAACGATAATGCATTACTCTGTTAAACAAAGCAGTTTTCATTCCACTCAACTCAACCAGGAAAACTTTCTCACGAAAAAAAAAAGAGAACTGGAAGGACGTTGATTTATTTATAACTTTTTTTTTTTTACTGCTTGTAATTTCCTTGCGCCTTAAAGTCAATTTGTCAAACTCAGCAAGAAAGGATTAGTAGATAAGGTGTGGAAAGTTGTAATTCTTACGTATGTCTAGAGATGTACCCTTTTACTAGGAATATTTAAAAAAGGATTTTTTTATTTCATTGAAAATCAGAACCCGACGGTACTGAAGAAGTAATGTTTTAAACAAACTTTGTCAGCAGGCTTATTTGAAAGAATTAAAACTCAGTAATAAGATTTTTTGGGAGAGGTATGGCAATTTTTTTTCTACTTATTTTACTTATTTGTTTATTTATTTTTGTTAAATGAAGAAAATAGACAGTATTTAGAAAATTACTTTTTTTAAAAATGAGAATGCGTTAACGGATAGATTTTATTTCGTTTGTTTTTCCTTTAATTATTTTACAGTCAGAAATATAATGAAAATTATCAGAAATATAATGAAAATTATCAGAAATATACAATAAATCAAAGATGAATAATATGTTCCCTTGTATCGTTTATTAATATTTCGAATTCCTAAAGATTCGAGAAAATAATTAAGGAATTTTCGAAAATAAAATAGTAAAATTTATCTATGGAGTAGTGATTTTTAATGGAAATTAATCACCTATTAATCACAGTAGAAATACCTGTAAAGCTATTCAAATTTTCTTGTAGTGATTTACTCAATTTGTAAAAAATTAATGGAAAATATGGCAAAGGCATTAAAAGAAAAAGATTATTCAGTAGCCGAATAATGCCGAAATAAAAAGAAAAAAAATCAAAATCAAAATGCAATTTTTAACTAAATTTTAATATTTTAAATAATTATTATTCAATTATATTTTTCTCATTTTGTATTTATACTATTTTTATCATGCGTTTATACTCATTTTGTATTTGTGCTATTTTTATTACGCATTTCTCTCATTTTGTATTTATACTCTTTTTATCACGTATTTCTCGCATTTTGTATTTATACTATTTTTATCACTTATTTCTCTCATTTTGTATTTATACTATTTTTATCACGTATTTCTCTCATTTTGTATTTTTACTATTTTATCACTTATTTCTCTCATTTTGTATTTATACTATTTTTATCATGCATTTATACTCATTTTGTATTTATACTATTTTTATTATGTATTTATACTCCGGTTGTATTTAAACAATATTTATTACGTATTTATGCTCATTTTGTATTATATTATTTTGATTATGCATTCATGCTCATTTCCTATTTATACTATTTTTATTATTTATACTCGTGTTGTATTTACACTATTTTTATTATGCATTTATACTCATTTTGTATTAATAAATATATTTTGTTAATTAATACGAAATGAATTTCCCAACAGTGTATTTCTTTCAAAACTTAAATCCATTTCTTTAAACTTTCTATCCTCTCTTATTTATAATTCCCAAGCTTTCACTATACCAGAAATCAAATTCACTTCTCTACAACTGTAACATTGCAAATTCCCAGAATATCAACAATAACGTTTATGGAATAATCAAAAACTTTCTCAACAACCAAATATGGCTACGCATTGAAAAGTCTGCAAAAAAAGAAATAAAATAAAAAGAAATTTATTTCGAACTTTACCAGGAAATATTCGATTCAAAATATTGCTTCCGATTCCAACGAGGCAGATTTCCTAACCTTACGTGCGATGGTGTACAACTCACACACCACCTAAAGGTGCTATCGTCTTCTTGATTAATCTTTCAAGGATTTCAGAATCAATATGAAGTACTCAAGTCACGTCTCAGTGTAATGGATTTCGAATCGGAAGTTGAGGTCAATTTCAATAACCTTTTCGAATTCTACCATTGATTAATAACAAGAGCATCCATTCCGCTCAACTCTTTCGAAATTTTTCAAGGGGGAAATATTTTTTTTTCTTAAAAAAAGTAAAAATAATGTACGAGCGAATGACTTATTCTTAAGTCTTACAAAATAAAAATCTACGTAAAACTGTCTATGGAACGTTTTTGGAAAACAAAGCACACTTATTAATCATGGTGATATTCGACAAGTAAGCACGCTACTATCAGAACACGGACCTATAATTCACCATTTTTATTTTTTCACGCTACTGTTCGGAAATATTTCGTTATCAGTTTGTGATTTATGGTTCAATTAAACTTTCATCTTCGATTTTTTTTTTTTGGTTGCTTTTGTACTGATAAAAAAAATCATTCTGAACGCACAGTTTGGCTTCTTGACATGTAAAATTGTAGTATTTATTTAATTTTTATATTTTGTTTCAAAACTTTTTTAAAGAAATGATTTTGAGATGCCATCGGAATATTATTTGTATTACCTATTACTTTTTTTTTTTAATTTTGCTTCCTGAGAAATTTGTTCCAAATTACAACATTTCCACGAAAGATCATGAGCGTATTTTGAAACTAATAAAATATTTTCTTTAATGTAAGTAAACAATGAATTGTTTACAAGATCGATTTCAATTTGATTTTAAGATGATTTTCCCATTATTTTCGATTAATTTCTCTGTACTTTAAAAAAAATCGCTGTAAAATATGTAAAAGTGTACAAAGTTTTACAACATGGAAGTTGACAGTTAAAATCTATTTAAGATGAGCTGCATGAATTTTACAAATATTTAGCAAGCCTTTTTCGAAATATCAAAAAATTTCAGACTAAAAAATTAAATTAATGATTTCATTTAAAAACTATGAAAATTAGAAGAAATTAATAATTACAATAAAATTTATTCATTATATTTAAATCGGTTTTGCATATTCTCTAATATTTATGTACAAACATGTTGGTTATGTATCTTATCTATCAAATACCACTAGACCCATGCTAGAGATTCATTTCGTTAAGATTAGCGATTTAATATCCTATTTTAGAGAAAACTGAGGCTATTCTGGAACGAGTTGGTTTTCTTGATCAGTGCTCAGCTGACAAAAATGACATTTGAACCCATATTCCCGTTTCAGATTTTCACCCCACAGCAGCAGGATCTTTAATGAAATCGGATTCCGAGGCTGAAACCTTCCGACACTGACTTAGCGACAGAGGGACCGAAGGGGTTTAGATGCCACGGGCGCAAATCTTAAAAGGTGCCATGTAGATAAGCTTTAGTACTTTTATCTCAGTTTGTTTAGCAAAATCTGATAAAGGGACGAAAAAATAATATCATGCTTTAGGCAGCATTAACCCTTGCTAAGCCACGGAGGAGTAATGGTTGAAAGAAAAAAATCTTTATGCCCCCGGGCGCCTCTTATTTTTGTTACGCTACTGACTTCTGATCAAAAAGCCGGAATCTAATAAAGCTAATCCTAATGCTGGTGTAAGTGGAAATCCGAAAAAGAGAATTTATATTCTTCATAAAATGATTCCAATTCAACTTAAGAGGCCTCTGCAAAATTTAAAAATTATACTAATTGTTTAGGTTATTAAATTGGTTCTGGAATATAATTTTTCGACCAAATATATATTCACTCTGATTTATTAGTTTTTTTTCTATCTAATTATAATTTAGCTACCAAATTATTTTAATTAAAGTTGTTTCTTAAGGGACCTTTTACCCTTAACTATTCCCAAAGTCAAAGAAGGACAAAAATAAGATAGAAATGATAAGGATAAAAAGAAATAAAAACACATGGATCCAGCAGCACTAAATTTAGCTTAGGCAAAGGTTTACAACATCCAACAACGGCAAGGAAAGCATATGACTCTTCAAAATGTACATAAATGCTATTATTTTTTTAATTTTATTATTTTTCCCACTTCAAGCATTTAAAAAAAACATATTTGAAATTTTGAATTGGTTATAATCACTGAAATGGAACTCAGTTCTGCCCATCAAAGCAAAAAGAAAAAGAAAAAAATACAATTTTATTCCGGAAGAATCAAACGATTTCATTTATTCGTTTTTTTTATTAGAATTCGTTTGAACCGTCTATTTGTCCCAATGGATGAATTTGCATTTTAATACCTTAAATAGTATTCTGCAAGAATCTACATTATAATCTTGCTTTAGCTGTTTTAAGATTCTTTTCTGAACAATTTTTTTTTTTTTTCATTTTACTTGTTTCTAGTTTATTTCCTTCTCACGGTATTGAGGGGGGGAAAAACATGAAACTGATCAGAATTACTCAGATTCTGAAAAGCAATAAAATAAACCGCCAGACATCAATAAAATTTTCCAATTATGGAAAACAGAGCGGTCTCTGTTATGGTTCCGTAAGTTTTTGAAAAGCAAAAGCAGTTTTTAGCTGCAATAAAAGGCATGCACCATGGATAAAAATGAATTTAATGCAATTACATGTCGCTAATAATTTATTCAATTAAGTTTATGCCAAATGTTTTCGAGGGAGAAGAATAGCCTAGAAACTATTATTGTTGACGGAAATAAAGATAATGACTCTCCATATTCAGGATTTAAATTAATACATTTGATACTATTAGCTATTGTATGAACGTCCATTAAATCCCCACAGAAATAATTTCCAAGAATTTTTAGTCCAAAAAAAATGTTAACTAAAGAAAATAGGGGACATAAAAATCTGCAAACTAGACATTTTTGAGTTTCTGACCTTTTTTAAATGTCATAATGTGTATTATTTAAACTCTAAACATTAAATTTTATGGAAAGAGAACAGCCAATTTTCAATTTAAGGGAGTTCTAATTAATTTATTTTTTTACTCATTTCATTCTTAAATTGTCGTTTATTTCTATAAAGAATTCTGATAAAAGTTTGGATAATTTTATTGATAATAGTAAAAGGACTTTTGATATAGAATAAACAAGGAAATTGTAAATAAGCATTAAGTTCGAAATGTTTTAATCCTCCTACCTTGAAGCTTTAGGCATTTTATCGTTTTTGCCCTTGTTCAATTACATTTTATTTATTTATTTGTTAGCTGATTTATACATATACAATAGGATTCCGTTAGAAGAGGTACAAATACAGTCAATTCACATAACCTCTTTCAATGCGAAACAAAAAAATTATCACGCATCTTTTTCGCTCTTTAAATATCGTTTGCTATAAATAGATTTAAGAAAGGCATTCTTATTAAAAAGCGATATAATTTATTTAAATACTTTTTTCAAATAAGATTTTTATTGATTCAAATTTACTAAGGGCTTAGTACTTCAGTGTTTTTAGATTGACAGAAATAAATACAAATAAAATATAGAAAATACACAAATCATACTGGTTTATCTTATTTAATTAATTTTTTTTTCATTGAAAAATAAAAACGCTTAATCACTTTTCGATTTTTATCTGCTTTTTTTCGGGAAAGGCGGGAGGAGGGGGGATTCAATACAAATATAAGCAACCAAATACAAATTTTATCACAAATACAAATACAACATTAGTTCGTTGCATTTGCTGAGTTATCACGTTCCGATGTGAAATAATACCCAGACGTACAGACTTCTGACAGATAGATTTCATTCGAAATTAAATAAAAATTTATATTTTTGGTACAAAATCCAAATCGTCTGTTTCTAGGTTTTTTCTGCCTTTGAATTACCGTACTCATATAATAATAACAAAAAAAAAGTTTTAAGAATCAAGAAAATTGAAAATGCGGAAATAGATCATAATCTGGAGGGGGAATATATTTGGAAAAATGTTTCTTTCACTTTATAGCTTCCTTTGCTTTGAAAAGTAAATTAAGTTCTTGAAAGGAAAAATCATTTGATTTATGAATGCGTATTAGGGCACAGCGTATTAGGGCACATGACTAAATTCGTAATGAATTTTTTGAGAATGTTGTAAAATATTTTTGAGCTTTTTCATAAAATAGATAAAAAAGAATACCTATGAAAAAAATTAGATAGAAAACAGAACTTTTTTTTTTTTTGCCAAGAAAAAAAGTATAAAGCTGGAATATTCTAGTTAAAAAATTTATCAAATGATTTATTCAAAATCTTGAGATAACTTAAGTAATGTATTACTTAGTTCCTAAGCTAAGAAATAAGCTTCAATTCTATCTATTCTTTAGAGTTCGACTAATAATTAATTCGAAATTTTCATTCTTTTTCGTATTATGTAACATTTAAAAAGTCATAGAATATTTCTAAACGAATAGATTGTTTATTCTCTAAAACAGACATAGTATATTTCTAAATTAATAGATTGCTTATTTTCTAGTTCAAGAACTGCGGAGTATGCTGAGAAATTATTATACCAAATCGGAACAAAAAATCAGCATTAGATTTAAATTTATGAGATTTTTTTTTGTAAAATTTTACCGATATTTTAAATTAAAAAAAGGCCTTTTAAAGATATAAAGTATTATTGAAACGTGAATTATTGTAATTTCCTGCACATAATCCAGGAATTATCTGTTAAAAAAATATAGAAATCGTTAATAACAATCTGCTGTTACGAAAAATTCACGGTTTATACGACTGTCCGAATAATCTGCTGATTTTTTTTTCAAAGCTAAAAGTCAATACTAATTATATGTCTTCACAGATAATACGCAGGAAATTACGGTATGTAGCTATCTTTAAAAAATGAACTTATTAACAAAATTAGAATGTTTGAAAAACTATTGTTTAGTTTAGTTATATTAATGTCCCGTTTTAAATCAAGACTAGGGCTAATTTGGGACGGATCTCGTAATTTTGAACGGTCAGATGAGGAGGACGATACTTGAACTGGCACCCATTCTCCAAAATTCCACACCACACCATAACAGCGGGAGGACTTTTGGCCCCGACAGTTTTAATGTGCACCAGATCTATTTACACGACTGCTCTTCGGTGGAATCGGGTGTCGAACCAGCAAACCTCCGGTTCCGAAGCTGAGACCTTACCATCAGGCCACAGCGGCCCGAAATCTGTGCTGTAATCGTCTATAATAATCTGTCACCGCGGATAATTCACGGATTATATACGGCGATGCAAATAATTTGTCGATTTTTTTTTTGTCAGGGTTAAAAATAGCACCTGCTAATTATATGCCGCCTCGGATATCCGCGGATTATATTTATTATGGTATGTAGCTATAAAAACAAATGTATCTGCTTTAAAAAAAAATGAACTTATTAATAAAATTAGAATGTTTGAAAAAAATTATTAAGTTATATTAACGTTCCGTTTTAAAGCAACACTAGGGCTATTTTGGGACGGACATCGTAATTTTGAACGGTCAGATGACGAAGACGACACCTGATCTGGCACTCATTCTCCAAACTTCTACACCACATCAGCGGGTGGACGTTTGGCCCCGACGGATTTTAAAATGCACCAGACCCGCTTACACGTCGGTTCTTCGGTGGAATCGGTTTTCGAACCTGCAACCTTCCGGTTCCTAAATCGAGACCTTACAACCAGGCCCGAAATCTTCGCTGTAATCGTCACTAATGATCTGTTACCGCGGATAATCCGCGCATTACATAATAATGCGAATAATAAGATTTTTTTTTGTCAGGACTAAAAATAGCAACTATATTTTTACTACAACTATTACAATACTACTTTTTTATTACTACTACAAATAAATTATTATCAGCGGTGGATTATATGCCACTACGTATAATAGGCAGGAAATTCTGGTATGTAGTTATAAAAACAAATATATGTTCTTTAAAAAATGAACTTATTAAGAAAATTGGAATGTTTGAAAAAATTATTGAGAAAACAAAAATGTCAAATTTTAAAAATTTGGTATCTTTTTAAAAAAAACTAGCATTTTAACGTAATAGTCTACCTTAATAAACTTGCGCTACGAACAATTTTAAAAATGATACTCATTGCCTGATAAGCACACGGGTTGATCAAAGAAACGACGGTTCGCACCGCATTGTTGTGGTTTCGCCAAGAATGTAACGGGTCCGCTAGATAAAAAGTAAAAACCTCCGTCATGCGAATCAGTTCCTCTTTTTTCTTCCTCTCAACGTCTGAGAGTAATCATTAAAACCGAAGACCCAGACAATTTCTCCTGCGGATGAGAGTGGGTGAAATGCACGGGTCAGGAAAGACGAACTCGGTTCGATAAAAGTATGGAAAGAACAAAAAGAAGAAAAAACGACAGGAGAGTCTAGTTTAGTTTAATGGGGTTTGGATTATGTGCCTGTCGTTAGAGGCATCGGAAAAGAAAACTATTCAACTATTCATTTCTATTGTGCAAAGAAAAAAAAAAAAGGAGGTTAAAATAATCTGGACTTTCCGATACGGTCGAAAATTTTCGTGGTTCAGGTTCCAGGAAATTGGAATGTATTTAAGAAAAAAAAATATTTTGGATTAATAACTGTCTTGGACAGTGATTAATTTAATTTAATTTAATCGCGAAAGGTCGTATATGCAGGATAACGAACGTTTTGATTCGTATTTCTAACTTTTTATGAAGTTGTGGAAAAAATAAGTATCGTTAATGAACACCACATTTTTGTGAAATTATAGGAACTTTTTCGGGATTTGCTGTTAATTAATTCTTTGGGCTGTTTTCAGTTTACTTTTCCATTTTATGATTGAATAATTTTTTTTTTATAATTTGTACAAACTTTGTGTTCGAAATAATAACTGGGAATATAAATTAAATAGTTAAAGTCCCTTTCTTCTTATTATTCTTTCCAATGATATAAATAGCGCATTTCAAACATTCATAAAAATGGCAAACGCGCGATATCATTGTAAAAAATTATCAAAGTTTATTAATATGGTTACAACTAATACATAAAACATTAAAATTTGGTCTAAATTAATTTCTTGCTCTGCGAATTTATTTAACCATTTAATTAAACAACATATTCTATTTATTTGTGATAGTACAAAAACAGTTAGTTTTAAAATGCCAAAAGATTCTTGTCTTTCATAATAAATACAACTTTGATTTAAATACAGATACACTTTTGAGAATTTTTATAGTTCGCTGTTAGAAATCAGATATTTTATAGAATGCAAAGGAGATTTTGTAACACTAGAAACTTGTGAACTCTATTTTTCAAGCATACTCAAGCATTCAAAAATCTCCAAGAAATTTATAATTATTACGCAAACGACATATTTTTCTCAATCATTAATTTCATATAACTTTTTACAACCCTTAGATAAAAAAAAAAACAGATTTTTTATTTACGTAACATCATTACTTGAAATGTTTAAATATCTCTAATTTCTGGACACTGGCGCACAGATTTTGAATTATATTAATAAACAGATTGGTTGATTGAATGAAGGATATAAAGGGAAAGATTGTGGCATCTAGGATGTCAATAAAGTGGTTTTATTCATATAAAAGTTAACGAAGAAGTAAACAGTTTGAAGTCAATAAATATCTCTCTTATTTTTTTAACAAAATAATTATTAGTTGATAAAAAAATCTATTATCCTCATTAAAATCGTCAATGTCAGCATTGCAGGAGCTGAGCGGCTTCAAGCTTAATTAATTAATAAAAAATATGAACCTAATGCAAGACAATTTATATGAATGCAGTTTTAAACAACGATAAATTAAACAATACTGAAAGCGGGTATATTTTTAAGAAATTATTTTTATACTACTGAAATGCGTTCAATCATGTATTACATCAGTCTCAGTAATTGAAGCTTTAAAATATTTTTATGAATAAGTTATTAAAAGAGGAGTTACCTAAAATATCTCATTATTAAAATTTCAATGAGCATTAAAATTGGTGAACCGGTTGGTCGCCAAAGGCGCCTGGTATATAATAATTCCATATATTTTTTATGCTGGAAATCAACATGAATGATCACTGATTATGACGCCTGAAACTGGAATTTTAAAAAAGAGATTGAAATAGATTAAATATCCGGTTTGACATAGAATTTCATTATTTTAGACCAATTAGTAAATCTAACGCTTTAGAAATTAGCTACTGAGTTAGGATTAGAGTGAAAAACTTATAAAGTGCTATAAAATAATTATTAATTTAAATTTTAACACAGCGTCAATTTAGAGTTTAAATCGAATAACATTTACATATCAGTATTTAATCTATCATTTGATCGAATTTTGATGCATGTAAAGATATGTGGTGACGCTTTATAAGCCAGATAACAGCTACGAGACATGAGAAATTTCTTTTGTCTTGTGGTCATGTTACTCGGCTACGAACCAGAAGGTTGCGAGTTCGATCCTCGCATTTCGCCAATAGCAACATTGGTGACCCGGACGTGATTCTTTTGTCTTGTGGTCATGTTACTCGGCTGCGAACCAGAAGGTTGCGAGTTCGATCCTCGCATATCGCCAATAGCAACATTGGTGACCCGGACGTGATTCTTTTGTCTTGTGGTCATGTTACTCGGCTACGAACCAGAAGGTTGCGAGTTCGATCCTCGCATATCGCCAATAGCAACATTGGTGACCCGGTAACGAAAATACGCAAAACTTCATACAACTGTTGTGGCGCCCTCTACCAGAAATAAATGAAAAAAAGCTGATAAAAAAATCAGCCAATAAATTTTTTAAAAAATGAATCTGATAAATAATTAGCCAATAAATAAATAAATAATCAGTCAATAAAAAAAATGGATAAGGCGCAACAGACAATATATCATCACTAATAACAGCAAAAACAGGACAAAATATCGTTCGTCTCACCTTCGACGCACTGGAGGGGGAGTAATATGGTGACGCTTTATAAGCCAGATAACAGCTACGAGACATGAGAAATTTCTTTCGTCTTGTGGTCATGTTACGCAGCTACGAACCATAAGGTTGCGAGTTCGATCCTCGCCTATCGCCCAATAGCAACAGATATGTGTACGTGTGTTGTGTCGAGCACTGGTCTCCATTAGAAAGGTTCATGTCAAAGGTCAATGAACAGAATATATGGAAAACAATTAAAATGTTTTGGTTAGTTTGATAGAATCATGGACATGAAGATCTATGCAAACGATATAACTGAATTTAAATATAACCAGTATCTTCGGAGATCCGCCTGGACGCCAATGGCAACTAATAATTTTTATAAATTTATCAAGAAATCTGAAATCTGTCAAGATGGCGAGTTCAATCTTTCTGATATTAAAGTGCATTCCCCTGGCTTCCCACACACATATGCCTTAAGGCAGACAACTCAAATTCCAGATCCTCAGATCACTGGGTGAAGATTCTAAAACCGAGTTGACAAACAACAATCGAATGGATGGACCAGTCTCAAAACAGGGAATTGAACAAAATAAATTAAAAAGATGAAAGAAAAAAAAAGAAGAAAGGCAGGTGTTTTATGAAAAGAAATTTTTATTGAAATTGATATTAACATTGATAAGTCAAGTATAATCCCAGAAAACTCCTGCAGAGCCATTTTGACTTCTACACAACAGGTTCGGATGCATTTCCTGTCCATTACTTTAAAAATGTCTGTTGAAAAATACAGAAAAAAAGTCTTCGTCTGTAATGTCTTTGAGTACTAATGATGTTTTAAATGTACGATAAACTAAACAATAGCAGTAACAAATAATTTACCAGAGATTATTTAGCATTTTAAATTTTAAATACTTTTTTTAAATATGTTGTTTATTAAATGTATGTTGTTTTACTAAAATGTTTTTTCAGAAAAAAACGTTTTGCTTCTTCTGCTTAAAGTTATTATTATATAGCCTAACAGATGAAATAGTTATATGTGCTTACTTTACGAAAGTTTTTTTTTTTTTTTTTCAATTTGGCAGTGTTTAAATATCTGAATGCCTAGGGTGTTATAAAATTCCGGTTGCAAAGCGCCAAAGAGCCGAAACGAAGGCGGAAAAGCTTCTCAAAAGAAATATCTATTAGTATGAATTCACTCTTTTGTAAAATTAAAAGTTCTTTAACAAAAACTCTGAATTTACTCATCTAAGACATTCATTTAAGTGGCAGTGCATTTTCTCTCATAGTAAGTGCGAAAAAGAGATTTCGTGAAATCCTAAAAAAATTAACTTTAAACTGCAGAAACCAATTAGAATTAGGCTTAAAAGTAAGTTGTTAAAGAGTTTACTTAATTTTAAGGTTGCATTATAAGACTTCAAACAAAAATTTCAACCGAGACCTTCTCAAAGTAGAATAAAAACTGTGATAATTGTGATAAAGTTTTCAATTCCTTGCACCACCTCGTTGACAGTAAAAGGAAAGCTAGATGGCATATTATTTTTTAAATCTTTTCATCAGTTCTAAATGTGATCTTGATATATTAAAAATTATTGATATATTTGTGCAATACTTAGTTTTAAACTTGAATTATCATTTCTTTCGATAAAGAATCTGAGCATTTAAAATTGTGTCATTTTGTAGCACACCTTACAATAGAGAAATATATTGCGATGATCTTCGGTAATGCGGAAGCTTATGGTTTTCTACATATAATCAAATTGAGATGTCTACGTCAGTTAATATTGGTTTCCCCAAAACTTTCTCGCATACGCTCTAATAAAGGTGTTATCCCAGAGAATGCCTTACATGGCATTGAAGTACCATAATTATGAAATATTAAATTATCGTGCCCAATCTATCGTGCCTTCTTTGACATTTTTTTTGTGTGTGTGTGTGTGTGTGTGTGTGTGATTAATTTTTTCCATTCTGTTAATAGTATCTGAAAATAGAATTTGTATTTTAGGTGTATTTTTCACAACCATTGAAACAAAAAATTGATACAAAATTACAGTTGTAATCACAAATTTCTATACCAAATTTGATATATGGAAGTCATTGTGTTTTAGAATTATAGTGTTTACTTATTTCTGAAAGTACAGACAGACAGACAGTTAATCCATAGTTGGATCTGCCACAAAATTTAACAGGTGTCTACCCAATAGTTCTCAAATCTGTGAGCCGAATGTTATCTCTCTTTTCATTTTGTAACTATGCAGTTAACTTATATTCAAACAGCCGGACAAACAGACTTCCTCTTCACATATTTTACTCAAATTTTGGTAGAAATCTGTAGATTTGGTGTAAAGACCGCATGCCAAATTTCATCCTTCTAGCTCAAAGCGTTTCTGAGTTATCTTGGTCACAGAGAGACGGACATTTTATATGAATGTGTTTTTCGTGCTTTAGGAGGTCTGAAACGTGGAGATTCATCAGAATCTCGGATTCGAATTTTTTGGTGATTACTTCCTATATAAAGAAGGTAAAAAAAAAAAAGAAAGTAAAAAAATGTATCTAAAAAATTCATTAAGGTAATGAAGCTCATTTCTACGAATCGAATTAAAGTGACGAGACTTTACGTAATGAGACAACAACCGGCGTCCAGCAGCGATGGGGCCGAGAATTGGACAAAGCATTTGTGTGACTTTTAAAAACAAAATACGATGAATGAATGAAAAAAGATGTGATATCAAATGAATAATTTATTCTCCCTAAATTGCTGATCATCACTGGAGTCGGAAACCCCGTGGTTATAAAGCCGCCCATTACTTTTGCCATAATAATGAACAACTGGTTCCGTACAATGCACAATTTTTAAAAATTCATCACAAAATTTTGATAATGTCAAAGATTGACCAGCAAAAAATGTAGCAAAATCATTAAAAAAAATCTTGGCATTTACCACTTTTATTGTCATGGACACAAACAAAAACAAATACTCCAACAACTAACTGTTCTCCAAAATTATGGAATGATATCCATCCGGTCTTCATAATATTCTCAAAAGAAAGAAAAAAAAAACATCCCTTCCTTCATTGTTCGATGTCATTCTGGCAGAGCGGGGCGTCGTAAATCAAGACCGGAAGGGGAACAATCCAAGCAGTGAATCCGTGTCTCAATAAATAAAAGTTGAATTTTCCCCGCACAGGAACAAAGGACTCGTTTGGGAGTTTGATACAGACCTTCAAGGCCTTCTCTCAAGGTGGGGACGTTGAAACAAAAAAAAAAGAGGGGGCCCGGATTTAGGGGTGGACATGCGTGACCGCGCTTACTAAACGGAGCTATTAGCTCTGGTGCCGGGATTTGTTTCAAGAGCTCCTATAAATCATCGAGCTACACGTCATAATTGAAATGAGAGAAAGAAAGTCGGGGTTGCCATATTTTAGTTGCAAAATAATATAGAAATAGCTTTGAAAATAAAGCAAAAATTTCGTTGTAATAAACGCCGGCTTTCATGCATAAGAAGGAATTTCTGAGCGAAAGCATGCATGCAGAATGTTATTGTTAAAGAATAGATGCTAATTATTAGAGTAAAATTTTTCAGTTCTAGTTTCTTTTAGTGAGAGCGTAGACAAAATTTTGGCGAGTTTTATTGTGTATCGCCATAAATCGCATGAAAATTAATATTTGGAAGAGGAAATACATATATATTCTCAGCTCTACTCTTTACTGCTATTATTAAGAAATGTTCAGTTTAGTTGCATGAACGACCCTTTTCAAAATTTCACGAAGATCGTTTTGAAATGAGTATTGCAATTTTAAGCTATGTTGAAACACCAACTATGACACCTTACCCAACATCTCACTAACCATACTATCACCATTTAAATGATTTCATGTATATCGAGACCCTCGTATAAGGAATCTTCTGACAAGTCTTTAATCTGATATCTCCCTATTTCGCAACCTTTTGGTTGTAGGTTGCTAACTTGCCACAAAATTATCAATGAACGAATGGAAATAATCATTATATGCAGTGGTTTATTTTCAACAAAGTAGGCAGCAAGTACTTGTGAAGTTATGTACCATAGGGGTTGACGATATTATAAACTTCTGTTTCTCACGTTAAAACAATTGTCGAAGCAAAGTAGTGGTCGAGGCATTGTATGATTTTTTCACCGCCAGTCGGCTTAAGAATTTGAACAAGTATAATTGACGCCGACATATAGTATTTTTCCTCACCCACAAGAAATTTCACTTAAAAAAATACCATAAAACCAACTGAATTATCCTCACAATGCCATGTGAAATTGGCACATGGAATATCTATATCCCTTCACCACCTTCAGTTGCTACGGCACTGCTCAGAACAGAAGATATCTTCTGATTTGTGAAAAATAACTAGCATTAAAAATATATGAACGCAACCTAAAAGTACTGCTTTTTATCCTTCCATAAATGCCATAAAAATAATTGATTTGTCCTCATAATGCTCTCTAAGATTGGCGCCTGTACCCCTTTTTGCCTCAGCCGTTATGCCACAAAGGATATCCTGCAGTTTGTGAACAGTTTATGGAATGCAAAGTATTATATGCATATTGTTGAATCTGTTTCAGAATAACCATGAATTTCAGAAAAAATCTTTTACCCCATGGTATTTTTATTACTCTTCGTAGGGGAATATATCTTTTAATATTTTGTGCTGAAAAAACGGCACAGACTCATTCATCGAATGAAAGAATTTTACCCATCTAAATCTGTATTACAGTTGAACTTTCAAATAAATTAAAAGATCAAAATTGCTTGAAGGGACCTAATTTTCTTCAGTGCTCTATCCTTCTTAAATGAATATAAAAAAAATAAATATCCAAAATAAAATGTTCCATACGCTTAAGAGTGCAAATAAAATCGCAGTCCAAGGTGTTAAATACACAGTGAGAGTTAAAGGACTTTTACAAAAAGTATTATCTCCAGAAATTCATCCTCTCTCATTGCTAAACGAAACAGCAAAAAATAAAATATCTCAATTAGACCATGATTAAATCACGAGCTTCATTATTAAACGAGCTTATTATTAATATCAATTGGATTTCATTGATATATTGGATTATTATATTCATAATTGGATTACATTGGCATATTGGATTATTATATACATAATTGGATTTCATTGGCACAATTTATATTTAAACTACAAATAATCTCCTTATAGAGGTTAAAGATTCTTCTTTTTTTTTTTTTGCATACTTTTTTTTGTATACTTGGATATTTGTAAAAAGGTAGTTCATTTTAGAAAATAGATTCATAAACATAAGCGACCCCTCAAAATGAGCTTCAGATGAATAAAACAGAATTCCAAAATTTGGCCTCGCAAAGGCTAGGATGGCAACCCTGAGAGAAGTCCTCTCTGAGGTTTCCTCTCCCAATAATTTTCGAAGAGGCCTTCTCAAGGTTCCGAGCGTAAATTTTTGCTTATCTGATGGTGACGACGCTGCAAATTCGGCTTTTTAAAGGCGCCGTGAGGCCGTAAATATATACGGAGCGCTTATGAATTCTTAGGGATTATGTACAAGGTAATTACAACATTCTGAAACTCGGATTTCATCAGACTTACGTCAGCCGACCTCGGTGGTAAGGATTTTCAAAGCAGCAACAGGTGGGGCAGTAAAATTGTTACAAAAGCAAATGCCTCATATCATTGGATGGATTTACTTAAAAGTGATTATTTTTATTTGAAGGCCTTACGCAATTTTACCAGTTGCCTAATATTTAATTTGAATCAATATATTTTATTATTAGAACATAAGTATGTTAATAGCATAGTAGAAGTAACTTTTCAGCAAAAAATGTAAGGAAAATTTTGCTTTTAAAAATTGCATTAGTTAAACTATTAATATAATTTTGAGGTGAATAAATATCATTTACAACAGAATTAGATCCGATTATTTAGTTTTATAAATATCAGATTATAATACTGCTATTTAAACATATAATTAAATTAACTTTGTAGCGGTTACAATTACTGCCTTCTCCTTTCTTCATAGGTGGCGCTACTAGAGCCACCTATCAAGAGCCATGTTTTCCCATGATTCCTCTTTCTTGTCTCTTGTGTTGTCCTTGCTGGCCGTGTGTATTTGTTCTATGCCTTGTTCTTCAATATGCTTGTGTTAAATGTTTGTGCCGTGGAACTTAACCCGCTAATAAAAAGTAGTTCCTGAAACTGAACTCATTCTTTCATCCATGGCATAACACATAATAAAGAGTCTCGTCCCTCTACAACTTTGCTTTTCTGGTAAAAGTAAGGAAAATGAAATAATTATACATTTGTAACGTCATAAACACTTGACAAGTACAACTAATGAAAAAGGCTGACTATCTATTGGAAAACAATTTTTTTTTATGAAATAATTTTATATTTAAAAAAAATTTAAATATAAAGAATTTTGAAATTTAACAGGAAACTAAAACATTGATACTATTATCATGAATTCTTCGATAACTAGAAAAATGGTGAATTATTTCCCAAAAATATTGAGATCTTCAGTCTTCGTAATCCAGAATCTCTTTTTTTTTAAATTTTAAATTTATTTGAATGAATATTTGAAAATAATTTAATAGTTTGGATGACAAATTAAATTTTTTGCGAGTATGGATATTTGTTTATCTTGGTTCTTTCTCGTTTCAGGTTCACGATAAATATTGTTATCAATCTTAATTTTAGAATATGTTATTGAATAAAATATCTGCCATTTCTTTCAATAGCGAAGCACAGAATGTGGACGCTGGGTCGTAATATAAATTTTTTGACGTCATCAGTGGCGTATCAGGGGCAAATGATGCCCCACATATAGCAGCAATTCTGCGTTTTTCAGTTTCATAAGTGACATAAATTCACTATTTTTTTGTCACCACAACGTTTCCTAAGATTGGTGTATAAGAATACATATCCACCTTTTCTTCTTCTATGGCCATGATTGACATTCCACTGGTTCCTTCCACTGATTCCTTCTTTTTTAAAAAATTTTTTTGAAAGAATATGTTATTTTTTAGAAAAAAACATTCTTGAATGTTGTTGAAACCGCTGACACACATTTTTATATTATAAAACACTAAAATGAGTATATATTAAAGATAAGGTATGATTTTATTCAACAATAAATGGAAACAAAGAACATCCGTCATCCAACAGATTTGACAAACATTATATAATGTGGTGTAACCAGCATCAAACATACATGTGAACCAAACAGCACTTCATTCCAAAGAAACAGGAAATTCCAACAAAAACCTTGTTTATCATATGTTCAGAAAGCCTTTTAATATTCTCTCGAAATTGAGGCACTTTTCTGAAAGGTGCATTGTCAACCCTTGCTCGAGTAATATCTTTCAGAATGCTAAGAGTATTATATCCTTTCGTCGGGCTGAGTCATTGCAACCCCAAAGGGTCCTTTGTCTCCTACACCCCGGTTATTATGACAGTGAAAGAGAATATTTCCCATCTTTCAAAAGCAGACACAAGATTCTTTTTTCAGATTAACATTAAAAATAATGACCGTGAAAGTTGTGAAGGAAAAACCTTAGAAAAATGTGAAGAAACTGTCACCCATTGTTAAGTCCCTGATTATAGTTTTATTATTATTACAGGCTGCGCTATTCAAGTCGGGGTGATGCATTGTCACGTAATGGCGTCCCGAAGCAAACGGATCGTAACTAATAACGTCTCGCTACGCTACATCCTGATTGGTTCTCATTCGCCGTGTGGATTTAGGATTAAATTGAGAAATATGCCGGGTGTGGCGAAAAAAATTACTGCATTTAATTGAGATTAGGGAGGAATGAGCAATTCAGGCAAATCACATTTGGCGTTAACTTAAAGCAAATTCAACGAATTTTACTGCCATCTTTAGATTTCAAGTC
>JAPMOR010126002.1:256215-267875 GCA_026543865.1 Argiope aurantia
TACTTCGCATGCGAGGATATATCTGTTCAAAATGTGGCAAAAATTTAGTGTTAATATCCCGAATTTCATCCGTCTAGCTAAAAGTATTTTTGATTTATTGTGTTCACAGATAGAAATAATTCCAAAAATATGTTTTTTGGACACATTGCAATATTAAACGTAGAGATTCATTAAAAATCCCGTGTTTGTATTTTTTGACTATTGAAATTCTGTTTATTTGCATACGAGTAAGTAAAAACAGCGAAATTTTTCTATTTTATACTTATGCATCGAATAACATTTCCTATAAGATGAGGAAATTATTCATCACAGACCCGCCCTACCATTTGAGCCTCGATTATCATTACAACTACTGATAGTTACCCAAAATCAGCTGCGTTGTTTCATGAGGTGAAATCCAAGTTAATAGCGGAGATACCTCCTCTTGATTTTTTCGCATTAAAAATCACGAGATCCACCCCAAAACAGCTTTTGCGTTAATTTAAAATAGGCATCATTATACTTAAAGTAAGCCCTTCACATATTTCAGAACAGGGCGGATCTTGCTTCCAAGGTAAGTGAGGAAAAACAATTTCGCATTTTGAACTTCCTTTGATCAATTTGATACAGATTCATTTAACTTGTTTTTTAATTTTTCGCCTTTACTGTCAGTTACACGTAGAGACAAATTGATATACAACCAACGAGAGGAAATATTTCGCTTAAAATCTTTCCCAGATCTATTGTTCTAAATTTAAAAAACATCATCAAAATGTATCGTTTTAACTTTTTGCATATCTAAAATAATGCATTCATTGAAATAGGAAAGAAAAGACAATCTGTTACCTCATTACTTCCCTCAATGTGCAGTATGCCAGAACCTAATGACAGTTCGGCACATTCTTATGGAATGCTCACGTTTTAATGCTCAAATAATTCAATGTTTTCATTCTTCTCACATTTTTTTAAAGGCTTCCGCCATAAAGTGTCTCATCCTCATCTTTTTATCTTTGTAAAAATGATTGCTTTCTTCTATCTTATATGAATATTGTTCTATATTGTTCTATCTATATTGTTCATTTTTTTATGTTTCAAAACTTATACAACAGATTTTTCATGAAGATTAGCAAATATATTATTTTCTAAACCATTTCAAATATGACCATATGCTTTTTTAGAAACCATATGCTTGTTGGCGCTGCATAGTCAGAAATAGTTTTAGAACCAATAAACTTCATCAAATCAAATCATTAAGCGCATATTACGGAAGAAAAATAATACATTTCACTCGTCTAATTCAGAGATTTCTAAACTTTTAAACACAGCGAACCACTTCTTCGAACCGATTCTCAAGAACCTCACTTCACCCTCGTCATAGGAGGGAAAAAAAAAATTTTAAAAATTCAGAGACGAATAGTATACTTTCTTTTCGAAAGCGGTTTCATGAGCCCCCTAAAAGAATTTTTGTGAAGGAAAGGAAAATAGCTTCGTGGGAACTTTAAGTGCACATCATAATTTAGCAAATTATGGAATGATACATACACATATTCAAGATCTTGTAACGACCCACAGTTTGAGAATTCCCAGTCTAACTTATTCCATTTTTTTTAGTAGATGACTAAAAAATAAGACAAGAGTGGTATTATTTCAAAAATTGTCTTTTCGGGTTCATACTAAGTTAAATCATTTATATAGTATATCCATTAACAACTCGGGGTCAAATTTCTTGACGACTACAATACTTTTTCTTCCAAACTTCAAACACTAGAAAACAAAAATCGATAAATGTTTATTTCTATCGCAGGTGAATGTTTGAATAAATACACTAATTATGCTTAAAGGCCACCTGAAAATAATCATTTGTAAACAGCTAAAAGCTCATGAAATTTCTGGTTTGGCTGCTTTTTTAACTACCTGTAAAAGACGTAAATAACGAAGACAGCAGCCCACCACAAGCTAGAAAATTAATTAGCATTGTTTACAATCCAGGTTTAAAAATTCATATCAAAGAATATTTCAGACCAACCAAACTCTCAGAAAATTTCTTTTAAATCCAGACTATTATTCCACATCACAATAAGTTTGTTGTTTGCCGAAGTAAAATAAAAATTCCTTTATTTTTATTACTCTAAGGTAGAGTTGAAGTTCCCAAGTAAATTATGCATACAATCCTCCACTACATTTTTCACCCGCAATTATTTTATAGAAATAACAGTCCACCTTAGAAGTCAGATATACAAGAATGGAAAAATCTTGCCACGATAAAGAATATTAATTAATAGTGTTCACTGTAATAACCATCTCCAGCTAGACATGCCATCATGAATTTCAAGGACAAACTTTTACGACCCTGCCCCTTTTTAATGACGCGGGAGATATTCGGTGGGCAAGGGAGGGGGAGGGCAATAAATTATTTACTGTTATGCAACTGACCGTTACCACTACAATAGGTCGGCTGCGGGGCCAGAAACGGTGCATCACAAAAGAAGATAATGTTTTTTCTTTTGTTAAGATGGCGGCTGTTCTGGGACTCATTAGCAGTAACGTACGATAAGGAGAAAAAAGGAACATAATTTTTATTATCCTAATCTCTCCAGTCACGATTTGAATTGACGCAACTGAGAAAAACGTGTCTGTAGCTTTCAGTAGAGAAGTTTAAATGTTATCCTAGTAAGGTTTTACGACGCACACACGGCTGTCTCAGATAACTGAATATGTCTCTTCGAAACCATTCCCACAGATAGCAGTGACAATGCCGACTGTACGATGCAAAGTGGATTGTTGGACGACGTGGCCTTTGAAATTGCTTTTAACATCTTGACATACGACTTTACTTAAATTCTTAGTTAGATGACACATTTTATTTTGAATATTTATTGTTAACTTGATTTCTATAATAACATAAGAGACATTTAAGATATTGAAGCGTTTCTAAGTGATTTTTGCATTTTTAAGGGGACAGTGGACTCTACTAGACACTTTTGGAAAGTATTCAATCAGGGTTATAAAATATTTTTTTGTATATGTATTAAAATATAAAGACCTCAAATTTCTTTTAAAAAACATTTTAAAACGAAATATATTATTTTTTAAAAAGTTAAAATATATATAATTTTTAAAAATTAAAAAAAAAACCTTGCGTCTTAATTTTTAATTTTTTTTTTATTATTATTATTTTCTTACTACCCAAAGTAAATTTATTTGGAACAAAATTACGTATGATTTTGTAATTCCAATTAAATGCTAATTTTTTAGAAATATTTTTAAACACATTTACTGAATATTCAAGAAAATTTTGTTTTTGTTAACTAAAATTGACTTTTAAACTAAAAAAATTCCTTAAAAATATTCCTTAAAAGTATTCCTTAAAAAATTAAATTTAATCTTACCTAAAAAAAATTCGAAACATAAAATGCAAACCCCATTTTCTTTTAATGTTTGAACGAAATCTTTATTATCAATTTCATTTAATTTAATCAAAAATTAAGACACCTGGAACGTTTCAAAGATATTTAATATCTTGAGAAAAGTCATTAATATCCTTTTTTCCCCTCTTAACCCTTCAAATATTTATTTTATCGAACAATATATCTTATAACTCTTGAATATAAATATATATTTTGGCTATGAAACGATAAAAATAAATTTGCACGTTTTATCCATTTTTGCTTATTTCAAAGTCCACTGTCCTCTTAAATACAGTAAACTCCCGAGTATCCGGCCTAATGTGGAAGAACGGCAGAGCGGATAAGAAAAAACCCGGATAGGCAGGAGTTCTCTGAACTCATTTCTTTGCTCACCAATATCAGAAGACGAAGTTTTTATGCCAAAACTCACTGATACAATAAGTATTTTATCACTTCTTATTGTACTAAGTCCTTCATTTATCTCAAGCCTCGCACAATGTAAACGCGGCCAAGGTCTGGAGAATCATGGCGGTTATATGTCGAGTTAAAATTGAAGTCTCGGTACGGATAGTTTATATAATGCATTGCACGTTTCAAGAATTTATTTGAGAAAAATTAAGTTAATGGATATAAACTGTTCACATTTTAACATAAATTCTGTAACCTAACTTAAATCCAGGAAACACAGGTGTGCCACAGGTGTGCCAAACATAAACACAGGTGTGCCAATGCAACACCTTTCCTTCCTCATTTAATTACGATAAAAGAAAACGCGACCGGATAGTACGGAAGCCGGATAATCGGGAACTGGATACTCGAGAATATAACTGTACTTATTTCTTGCACTTACTTTCAGGCTTAAAAATAAAAATTCAGCAATTCGATGTGCTTATCAGACACGTCACTGTACGCGAGGGCTTAATATCGAATCAAAAAAGAGAGAAATATATCGGTAAAATGTTACATTCAACAAATAAAAATTAAAAATTAATGCTGCATCGCGGTATATTCAGTACAGAGGGTAATCAACAACTCTGGTCATAAAAGGATTTCTTTGGCCCCAATCTTTATCAATGGTTCTGCAAGCGTATACTGCGCCGAATTCAACATTCCCCCCACCCTCTTCATGTAATTTCACTTTAAATAGTTGTATAAATGTACTAAAGTCTCCTCTCACACACCCGTTGCATTAGGAACATCTATGTCTCCGTAGTTTACTACTCTATTTACATCTCATTACATCCTTTTACGCCACTGGGCATGCAGTCTGCATCTCTGTCGCCTGACTTTTCGTCAGGCAAATCGGCGAGTTTTTATTAAAGTATCAACTAAGTGACATATCTGTATGCGACTAAAAACACGCGTGAATTAAAAATTAGTTATTTGGGAAGGTAAACTTCCAATTAGTTACACATTTTTTATGCTGGACTGCCATTTTTATTATTTTATATTTTATGCTGATTCATTATATTCTCACTTCAAGCGATAGAAATTAAAGCTACTATTTTCTTTCAGCGTTGTTTTCAGCGTCATATCATTTGTTTCAATTCGATTTTAATCATTAGTTCTGATTTGATCATTAAAACAAATTCTAGGAATAAGGTAGGTTTAGCTGTCTAGACGCTCATTCTAAGATCGAACCGAATCAAGAATATTTTTTAATATATTGATATTTCAGTGAAATGTTAGCACTGATATAAAAGAAAAAGTGAACATCCTACTACAGAGTTAATGATTGGAAAAAGCATGTGATTGAATGTTGTGAAGAATGAATTTGAATTCTATCAGCTTTTCAAAACAGATTGTGTATCAAACTGCATTAAAAAATATTATTCAAATTAAGGTGGGAAACTTATAATAAAGATAATATAAAGACCAATTTCCCTCAGATAATTATTTTGAAAGATACGAGCATCCATTTTTATAGGCAAGCCCATCTGTTGACTGCTAAACCTAATTTTGAGCTCAAATAAAATTTCTGTTTGAAACCCACTTTTTAAAATTTCGTTTATATCTTCATTCCTTTGACTAAATGGAACTTTTGGTAACACTACGAGCCCTCTTCAGAACATTTCTAATAATATTTTGCATTTCCATTAATTAGATAGATGAAACGGTGAATTCAAAAGCAGCTGTAAAAATGTTCAATGAAGCAGTTTGAAATTCATACGGTGGTTTGTTTACATTTGATTGTTGCCATTTGGCAATAAGTAATAAAAGCGATTTCTATAACATTTATTTTAGCATAATATATTATATATGTGAGTGTATATTTATTATATTTTATATATAATTGCGTGGATAAATAAAAGAAAATTTTGAAATTTTAAAACTTGGATTTATTTTACTACGGGAGGCATTTATGTACAAAAAGCGATGTTAAAACTGACGCCCGTTTACATCACGACACAAGTACAAGAGACCAAAATTTTTCCCTGCAGAGTGGTTTTACTATGATATTTTGATGGAGATTCTTTAATACATATAGTCTCACAAAAAAGAGAATTTTAGGTATTTTTAAAAGAATGTTGTAAGTCTTAAGGATTTATATCTCTTCACTCGGAGCGTGAGAAAATGCTGAGACTAGCAGTTTCATAGAACGCGTGTTAGAAATAATTAAATAAAAAAGTGGGGATTGAATCAAGAAATAAGAGAGCATTTTAGAATGAAGTTAATATGGACTAAATTAAGATAAAAATTAATTAGCATTTAAATTAGATTAAGAGATATCCTTAGGTATATAAAAATGTTAAATGTTTCTTAAGAGTAATATTAAACGCAGTGTATTAAAAGCTATATAAGAACTAATCTTTTTCCGTCACTTCATACCAATTTCCTCCATGGAAAGCTTTATACAAAAGTGCACATTAAAGTGGCCATTTAAAACCACTCTGCATATTTTTTTTATTTAGTAAATGAGGCTTCAAAATGTCAAAAAAGAAGCACCGATTGTATACATTAGAGACAACATATACAAAGTATAACATTGTAAGAGTTTAGAAGAGTAATAACATGCAAATCGAGTCAAATATTGCCTTTCTCTTTTCTTCATTTCCCGGTGCATTTTCAAATTTCAGTTCCGCAAAGCAAGTTTTTCGACGGCAATCGTCTTTTTTGCGCTTTCAGCAAAAGAAACGTCATCCAATTCTAAACCGATTGGATACGAATCAAAATGTACGCATAAGCATTACTTAACCGGAAAAGATGCTATTATGAATATGGTTATTTTCAGGGTTTAAATAACGAACTGTCTTTGGAACTATAGTAATACTTATTTGCATAATGGCTTGAATGCAGTCGGGTGGAACTTAAGACACAGAAGAGAAAAAAATATTTGAAAAAGAAATATAACAAAGCTGTATTTCTGACAATGGCGCTGTTCTTCAATAAGCCTCATAAACATCTATCTCTTTAAAATTTTAGAGCAGTATTTTTTTTTAATGTAGAATTTGACAGATTACTTTCGATAATGAAAATAAACAGTATGGGTGGTCTCAGTGATCTTTAGAACTGGTAATAGTTTGGGTATTTCCTTCAAGAATTCCATAACAATTGTATTCTGATGCCAAATGGCAAATGTAGTAATATACTCTCATTTTATGAATGCAAATATGTTTATCGAATCACTGTTTCCACTGACGGAAGAAAGAAAAAAAAAAGACTCGTTTTATATATAAAACTTTTGATTCATTTCCTTTAACTTTTTAACTGGCAAATGGTGAAATATTACAGTAAAAACTTTTTGAAGCGTACGCACTAAATAAACAGAATATGTATGATATATTTACATATTCTTAGAAATTTGTTTTAATTAATAAAGTTTAATATAATTCTCGGAAATTTGCTTTAATTATTATACAGAACTCTGTGTAAGAAGTCATGCTTACAGTGCTCATGTAAGGCATTTCAAATTGTAGATATCCCATAAAAGCCAATGAAAACACGTTACCACTTAGCAACGGTACCAAATAAAGGGTTAAAGTTCATTCCTTACATACTAAAGAAAAAAATATCCATTATTAATATTCCGCTATTTTAGTCATATTAATGCTCCATTTTGCTATTTTCCATTTAGTCCATTATGCTCCATAAAAGAGCTATTTTCGAATGACAACATAATTGTAAATCGTCTTCAGGATTATAGGAATGAGCCTGATCTGTCTACCACTTCCCAAATTTCCATACAACGGCTGGTTGATACTCGATGGATTTAACGTGCACCAGATCTTTATACATGACAATCTTCCATGAAAACGAAATTTGAAGCTTAGCCCCTTGTTCATGTTTCCGAGGTTATCGCAGCTCATTTCGCTATTTTAAATTTACGTCCCATTTTAAAGCTACTTGAAGGCATAGCTGAAATGATTCTCATCACTTTCAGCAGAAATCAGAGGACGAGGATGACTTTTTAGCCGATTCCACTTTATCAAATTTTAATACCATATTAAAAATGAATGTCTTTAGCTTCTGACGTACTATGTTTCCATAGAAATATCAGGGGACATCTTTAAAAACTGGGTCTCGGACTTGTGATAACCGAGTCTGATGCCGTAATTCTAAAACCAAAACACTGTATTCCTTCCTATTATCCTCAAATGTAATTCTTAATATAGTCTCTTATGCATTATTGTTGTCAAATTTGCGGTCTCATGTCCATAGACTGTAGTGGTTGGGGGGGAGGGTCGAAAAACTTGCCGTCTCATGTTTATAGACTAAAGTATGTGTGTGTGTGGGGGGGGGGAGAGATCAAAGGTTATTTGTCATTGATTACAATAAAAAAATTTTTCACCTGACTGCAAAATTGGAAAGACTGAAATAATGCCGATACTTGTTAAATGGCGATATATTTGAATATATTATTACTGATCTCAGAATCTTTTATTTTACTGCAGCTTTTAAGTAACCCTTTGACCAGTACGTCGTCATTATGACATCTTAATTAATCAGATAGTCAAAGGATTTTTTCACAGTATAAAACGAAAACTGCTGAAAGTTTCGAATTGCATTTGTAGAAATAGAAAATACATACGAGTATTGGACTGTATAATGTTTATATAGAGCAATATATATTTTGAATTATAAATACATAACATTATCAACATTATAAATGCATATTGCATTATATAACGTTACACTTACTAGATTTAACACGCAATTACGAAGTCAGCTTTCTATCCTAGAACTCTATATCCTCTATTCTATCTGACATTTTTTCCTTTAATTTGTTACAAATTTTGATCCTGCGCACATTCCGTAATATCACTAGACCACGAGGATTTTTGAACGTTGCCATAACAACGGAATTCGGGATTTAAATCTCTGAAGAACCGATTCCTTCAATTCTTTGAAAAATTCAAGAATTTCAAAATAATTTTTGAGTTTAAAAATGTATTTATTTTTAATAAACGAATGATATATCTAATTAAATTCTCGCTTAATTTCCGGAGAGAATGCTTCGGTTTTGTTTAATTAATAAATCTCTTCTATGCTGAAATATTTTTTTTTTAATTTTGTAGAGGAATTAATAATATATTTAGGCGGCTAAAAATAAAACATGAAGTTTTATTATTTTGCAGTGTTTTGACAAGGAAAAATGATTTTCAAAGTTTTTTGCTTTTAAATATTTTGAATTAGTAATAAATGTTAAAATTGCCCAGCGACCGCTAATAACTGGATCAGAAAATAAATAAATTCTTGCAATTCATTAAATGACTGCCAAAACCAAAACATTAAAACATGAAATCAACTTTGTTTTTGCTCATAATTTCTGTTTTGTTTTCATTTATTGCATTTCATTAATTTATTAAAGAAAATAGTAAGCCCATCAAGAGTGGACTCGCTGAAACGTTACATATTCTTTAGTAAATATTCTTATGTACTATTAACAATATGTATCCCACTGACGAACAATAATTACGAAAGATCTTGTTATTTTTCGCGCACTTGAGATGTAAATATGCAGACACATTTAAAACTTCCTTGTGGTGCAATCATAATTCATAATGTTCAGAAACACTCAAATCAAACTCACTAATATCAGTTTGAATATAGAGTAAAAAATTGCAGTCCTCAGTTTATTAATCTTTACTACATTCCAGAATTTAAAAAAAATGTAAATGTGCGAATTTTACAATTCAATAACTAATTTTTATTCATACTTAGGTTAAGTCCATATATCGAATTTCATTAGTCTTGTTCAAAGCGGTTTTGAATTATCAGATTCACAGGCAAGCATAATACCAAAAACGTTTTTTAAGAAAAGACAAATGTGTAAATTCGTCAAAATCTCGAGTACGAATTTTTTAGACGACTACAATATTTTCTTTTTATAAACTTCACACACGAAAAGCTAAATTTTAATAATGTTAGAAATTTAAAAAGTTAAAATTCAGCAACATCTCCAATATTACACAGCAAATTCCATTACTTTCTCTTTCCCTACTTCATACACAAGAAAGGGAGGAAAAAAAAAAATCAGACAATCATTCTGATACGCATAAAGATAGCTAAAGTAATGGTTCCGTTCAAACCGAAAACTGTATACTTAAAACTGTAAAACTAGCAAGACCTAGGTGCTTCAAATAGCCTTTATTGTCTTGGTTACGACATGCATTTGATGGCCTGCTAAAACTTATCTCCTCTTAAATCGTACCCACCACCAAGTAAAACCTTATTATCGTTTCCCCATGATTTTCGAGAAAAACAGAGTTGTCAAACTGACAAGTCCATCATAACACGCTCCCCCCTCCCCCCCCATCAGTCTTCTATTTTTGTGCCGAAAAACTTCAAGCGCTTTTCACCATCAAAAGCCATACCATTGCTACACAATGCAAATCTGGCCGCCACCGATTAAAAACCTGCTGTGCGCCTCGTGTCCACTGACAAACTTCCTCCAAAAAAGAAGTTGCTATGTCAAAATTTCATTTATAACACTGTGCCTTTCTGTCTTGAAGTGGGGGTATTGCATAACTTTTCTTTTTCTTTCTTTTTGCTCCTTTCGAACACGAGTGAAGGGAGGAGGAAAAGTAAAGGGTTAAGGGCACGTAAGAGGTGAGGTCGCCCGACAGAACAGGTTTGACCTTTATCTCGTGGCCTGCCAACCTTCTCGGTGACGAGAAATTAGTCAGGATGACCCCCGGAGCCATCCATAAGGAGTGTTTGCATTCAGAGAGGAATGGTTCGTGGCCAGGCTCGAAGGCGAGAAACGATTCAAGTAAACCTCCAGCAAGGAAGGAAGAAAATGCCTTTTATTTGCAGACGATTCGAATTCTTGTATCTCATGAGCAGACTGAACATTGGGTAACATTAAGCGTTTACGCTGTAATGATACTGGCTGTTTGTTGAATGGCTTGTAACTAGCTGCGTTTTACGCCTTTATATGAGTGTTATGTTTTGTTGAAACTTCTACTGCCGATTCACACAATGTTAATCGCTTATTTATATAATTCTGTGGGATCTTCTGAATCCAGGGTAGTATTAACGCAATTTAAGTTTCTTACTTATATTTGACATATATCTCTTCATATATGTATTTCTTCATGTATAATTTTTTGAATGTGAAAACATAGACGATATTGTATAAAATATCATAGACGATAAAATCTTTAAATCATCTAAAATGTTCTTGAAATAAAATTTGAATATCGGTTAAACCAAACGATTTTTAAAAGCTGCCGATAGCCGATTTTCTCTAAATTATTATTATTTATTATATTAATATTGCATATTTTGTTTTCAAATCATGAAGTGTGAAATGGGAAATATAAGTATGATTGATTAACGTAATCTTACTTTTATGCATGGTTAAATAACTACTATAAAATCAATATAAAGATGGTTAAAAAACGCATTAAAATAAAAGATTTAGAAGAAAATTTTTAAAAAATATTAAAGTAGCTCAAAAAAATAGTTAATTTCTATTTCACTGAATATTTAATATTTCTATTTTGGACAATTTATAATACTCTTTCTCAGGTCTTATATAAATATGTAAAGCTTGATTAAATTCATCCCATGTGTTTTGGAAAAGATGTAGAGCATACTCAAATACATAGTTACAATGATTTATCGATAATAAGATAACATATCTGGTTTAATATATGCAGTAAAAACATTTTAAATTGAAAATATTTTTAATAAGACTTACTTTTCTTATTATATATTTCAACCGGCATCATATTTTTTTAAAACAGATATCATAGAAACCATCATTATACAGATATCATACCTCTATAGAAAAAGAGTTTACAGAACAATATTTTGAATGGTTAATTA
>JAPMOR010126002.1:276949-303450 GCA_026543865.1 Argiope aurantia
TTTCAAACTGATATGGAATTATATATTTTTATTGATGTTTTTAATAATCAAACAATTTGTCAAAATAATCCTTCATCAACATATCCCACAATTCATGAAGTTTGGAAATTCCCACATTAACTCTGTTTTCGTACAAAATTTTTTATTAATAATCTCAAGGCTCAGATTAGTTTAAATGCCGAGAATCCAATTTTGTCATCCAAAATATTATAAGAATAAGATTAAAGTTCTAATGTCCATTGTTAACAGTAGAAAATATACTAAAAATGTTATTAAATCAATTTACACAATATTCATGGTAGCGCAAGTATTGAAGAAAAAAAATACAAATGTATGCCTTTTACTTTCAATTGCTTGACCATTTTGTTTTGTTTTTTGTATATATGAGAGTGCCATTTCTTTTTAATCCTGAAATCTTGAGTTAGAAACTGCTACTTGAAAAATAAGGTATTTAAATCTATTTTAGTCCTGTTCACAATTTTTTTACTGAATTAAAATCCAGTGTTGCCAAATAGCAACTAATTCTCAGCAGAAAACGATTCTTAAAACAAATTATTCTTTTCAAACTTTTTTTCACGATTTATTGAAAGAAATGAAAATTAAAAAATTATTTTAAATGAATTTTTTTTAATTAGATATTTATGAGATAAGAGGCAAACGATTCTTGATTTAATAATTAAGTACATTTCTTTATTTTATAATTTATTCCATTTTTTATAATAGTATTAATTTCGTGTCTTAAAGAAATCAAAAGAATATTAAAATTATTTTATATTAACTTACGAAGAAGAAGATGAATTCATCGCGATAATCAACTATTCACATGAAAATCAATTTAAATGTACTTTAATTTCGTGAGACTGGGTTTCTTTAAATCAGTTTTAAATAAAAAATTCATTCTCTCACTAACGACAATGTGTCAAATATATTGTGACCTTTACTATAAATACACTCATAAGATGAATATGCCTATTTTTACTAGTTCTGCGTTAGAGAAAAGTTTTATATAAAAATATTGATTGCTTTTATACTGCTTTTTTTTCCACTGTTCCAGCATAATTTCATTCCTAAAATAATTTTCGCTTTTATTCGAACTTGTATAAATAGAATTTAATAACACCCCCGGCCCCATTTTTTAATCCATTACGTTTTGTGTTTACCCCCATTTCGCTCTTCCTGTATCTCTGGGGAGGTAGGGATGCGCCCCACAAATTGGGAACCTCTGAATTAAATTATTTACATTTAGTTTCTGAAGCATAATTTTCACTTAACTGATTAAACTAGAGCAGATTTAATCCATTTGCAGCCATAGGCAGTATACATTGTGCCGGCCCTGTTTTAATAAAGTTGCCGGTTCAACTTCTCATCTCAACACAATTTTAAGTTACTCACCATGGTGTATTTTAAAACTTTAAACCACAGTTTTAAGGGGGGGGGTATTTTAGAACTTTCTGAAAACTTATATTTTTATTTATTTATTGTGTCTCATAACTTCTCGGAATCTCCGTTCGTTTCGCTATGTTTAATTTTTTTTTAAGATGTTTGTTGCTTTTATAAATAATGTAATAACCGAGGAAATGTAATGGAACATATAGAAATCTGAGCAATTCTACTTGGAAAATTATTAATAATATCTTTATAATTTGCCAATTTATGAAATATGTATTTCTTATAAATATCATTATTTGGCAACTATTTAAAAAACAATTTTCGATAGACTTATCTGTAATCCTCTTCAGCAGAAGTGCTTTATGCAATCTGGACAGAAATCCATCATTACTTTTCGGATAAATTGAGAGAAATAGAATATTTTAACCTTTTTTCCGATTTTAATACCTTAGAATTTTGTATTTTTTGCCATTGTAAACATGCTTTCGCGCGAAACAAATTTTGATCTCCATTTTTAAAAAAATATATAATTAATTTTGGCACATTTAGCAATAATCCCCCTCCCTTTCAAAAAAAGGAAAAGGGCAGGGTTTGAACCCATTTTCATGATAAACAAAAATGCAGATTGGATAGCATGATATAAACGTATTTCCATTTGGCAAGAAAATTATGGTTTGCAGATAGACTCGAGAGTCATCAACAAGAGAGACACATGCATAATTTCAAGCAGGATCGGCAATTTTTATATCATATATCGTTCATCAAGGGTCAGTTTCAAAGAAACGGTACCGAAGAGACCTTTCTTTGAACCTGTCTCAATGACAAATGATAGGACAGCACGCATGGTGTCAAACTGAAATGATTCTTCGGCAGATAGCATCGCATTCGCACAAAAAGAAAATGAAAAAGAGGAATGACAGCAGTAAATAAATAAATAAAAAGAGAATCGAACGCAAATGACGAAGGAGGCTGACAAAGAACAGTGTAGTGTCACTCTCGAATCTTTCGCGGAAAATGCCACTTTCACACGACACTGCAACGCTTGCGCCACAGCGCGAACGATTCCTATTTCCTTTCACCGGGGGTTGGTGACCACCAGTTAACAAGACAGATAATATCGAGAATCAGCTTTCCTTTTCAGAACTTTGTATCATGTTTTGATCTATTTCCATTCATTTGCAGGTCGACATCAGAAGTTAGCTTTTCTTTCTTTTTTAACCTTCGGTTGATGAATGTTGCGTATTTAATGAAAGGGTAATCTCCAAACAAGTTGGTGAAAGCTTCAGGAAATGCTTTAGAAACATGCTGCAAACAAGCTATTTAGATATATATAACCCTTTTTTTTATGTTTTCTCCATAGGAACAGATATGAAACCAAAGAAGAAGACTCTAGTTAAGTACTAGAATATACTTACAGTGTTAGAAATGAATGGTGTAAGGTAATTAGATTTGATAAGTTTTGTTAGATAGCTGCTGCTATAGTGACCTCAAATATTTGTGAACGCTTCTTGAAACCGTTTATTTATTTATTTATTTTTACCTTCTCGTACACATAATAAAGAGTAAGTATAATAGTCGTCAAAAAATTCGAACTTGAAGTTCTGATGAATCCCCAGTAGTACAGTAAGGTGAAATTTGCCATACGGTCTTTATGACAAATTTGTAGATTTCTATTAAATTTTAAGCAAATTCCGTTCAAAGAATGTCTGTCCGGCTGTTCGAATATAATTTAACAGAATACTGCAAAATTAAATCAATTATAAACCAGACCTACAAGTTTGAAATTAAAAAAAGTAAAAGTTCGTTTAATATCGGTTTTTTTTCTTCATTTATTTGCATTTTATTATTTTCTAATGTATTATATGGTATAGATTTATTCATAAAAACATTGTCTTTCATAAAATTAATTCTACGTATAGAAAAGAATAGTATCAAATCTATAAACAAAAGTATAGAGAAAAAAACTTATATAAGACTTACATAAAATTATATATATCAGGCACATGTTTATTTTTTTTTAATAATACTATTGTAATTCCCATTTCGATCTCAAAAATTGTTAAATCTAAATTTTATTTTCGTGGAATTCCGTTAGTTAAAAAATAAAAATATTTCAAAAAACGAATGTCAATGTCAGGTTTAGTTTAAATACCTCAAGCTAAATGGCAAAACTAACGCGGAAACGATTTTTTTTCTGGTGCATTTTCTCATCCAGACTGAGGACGCGATTAAACAAGACAGAAAAAAAAAAAGGAAAAAATAAAACTTGAACTTAAGAAAGTAATCATCCTTTTAAGACAGTGCTGCTTTAACTTTCTGTAAACAGACCACTGCAGGAAAAGTATTCATTTCAGTAAATCCCAACTTCCTGGAAATGTTTGCCTCAAATTGCTTTGGTAAATTAAAATTCACACAGAATTCTAAGACCACAAAATCTACGACACATCCGAGAACATTCTTCATCCTGAAGATTTATTTTGTGTGTATTCATATAAAGATGCCACATTTTTTTAGCACCTGTTGTGCATACTTAATGCTAATTTCTAGACGCGTGTGGTCATTTGCATGTTTCCTAAGCAATTCAAACTGGAAATGCACAAAATTCTGCAAATATTTTAGCTTAAAGAGTGAAAAAAACAATAATAAATAGGCTCACGTTTAAGTAAAAGATGAAGAATTTTTAGAATGTTTTTCATTTTTATTGTAACTTCTTCCATCATTAAATTATACACTGTCGAAGGAGAAAGATTAAAGATTTAAAAAAAAAAAAAAAGAACAAGAACTTGATTTAGGCATTCTTAAAGGACTGAACTCCAAGTTTCGCGTTTATTTATTTATTATGTGATTGAATTTTCGAAACATTTTAATAATTGCTCCTATTTTTAGATTTTTTAGTAGATTAAAAAAATATCTTTTGAGAAAAATATAACCATTAAAAACCAATCGTGTATTGAAAATAGGTAAATTTTCGGAAATTTTTTTTTCTCCTTGTCTAAAAAAAGAAAGAAAAAAAGCCATTTTAATTAAGATAATTAAAGCCATTTAATTATCAAACGATTTATTCAAAATTTTCGAAATAAGAAATATATTACCAAATATGTAATGACAAAGAACTAAATTGTATTTCTATACATTCTTAAAATACTGAGAGTTGGCAAATAATAAAAAATCGTCATCTTTTGCATTATAAAGTATTTAAAAAACTATAAAAATGTTTTTAAATTAACAGATTTCTTATTCTGCAGCACTTAAAGTACAGAAGTTATTATTTTGTGAAATTATTAAACCAAATTTCAACTATGAGAATTTTATGAGAATTTGTGAGAACTAAGGTAAAATTTATGATTTTTTAACAGAATTTAATCAAAATTTAGAATTTGAAAAATAGCATTTATGTAAATACGCAATAGCAAATATGTAAAATAGCATTAAAATGTAAATTATGCAAATATTAAAAAAATAAATGCAATTTCCTAAAGAACGTACATAAAAATAAAACTCAAAGGATTTCACAAAGAAAATTGCTAAAAATTTAAGAATATTAGATAAAAATATATTCGACATCTATTCCAAAAATCAATTTTAAACGCAGAGACATAAAATTATTTTATTTCATTTTCTACCCTATGTTTTCTTTTTTCATAAAAAGTCTGTAGAATCTGCTTTTTCTATCTGACAAAACCACAAATTCGAATTAAGAGAAACTGAATCTCAAAATGAATCAACAAGGGAAAATATCAACTTAAAAATTAAAATAGAGATTTATTTTTAATAATTTGCAGTTCGAACAATTGATGTATAACTAATAAAAAAGCTGTTTGAAAATTTGTTAAAGTTTTAATAATTATGATTAAGGACAATAGTATAATTTTTTAAAGATAATTTCAATAAATAAGCAAATAATTTGAATACAGCAACAAATTTAGACTCAGATAATAAAAGCTATATCTGGTGGGTTTAGTATGTTTCAAGAGAGATATTTTTTAATCATTTTTTAAATTAAATGCATCACATAATAATCAAGTCTGCGATAGATTTTTGAATCTCAAAAATTCTTTACTTTTGATTACTGAAGATGCAAAGTATGCATTATTTAAGTATATAAAACCAGCCTGATTACTTGTAATTTCAAATGAACCAAAGCAACACAAATAATAGATAATATTTTAATACTATGTAAACAGTTTGTCAAGAAATGAGAGAGAAAAAAAATCAAATTAATGAAGTCGAATTAAAAGCTTTCGAATAAACTGAATTCCAAACACCTAACCTAAAAAAATCGTTTGGCACAATAATAGAGAAAACTGGTTCTTGTGCCATTAAATTCTTGTGATACAACCAATCAATCTACTAGATGTACAGAAAAATTTATAAATAATCAGACATTCGCGTTTAGTTTTTTAAAAACAGCAAAAAATTCTGTTCTTTGAAGCTTTTTGTGGGTGAATCCAACTCTTTATTATAACATCAAATCGAAGATGTCTTTTAGAAGAAATGCTTATAGAAACACATTTTTCTATCATATTTTTCACAATATCAATATTTTGAAATTTGTTCTATCTTATCGATCATAAGAGATTTTAAAAAAAATCATTGTTTGCAAAATATCAACGTGATAATTTGACTAGACAACGTGACTAGATAATTTCGCTTGTAATGCTACAATGATTCTTGAAAATTTTTATACAGAAAGTGCTTTTTTTCCCCCCTTTTTGTTTTTCTTTCAGTTTTTAAATTTCGCTGTAAAAACAAAAACAGAATAACTTGTGCTTCACTCTTTTTTATCCTTTTCGCTTCGCTGAGATCGTCAGACACAATCAAGTTGTAATTGGCTTCTATTTAAACGAATTCCTGTTCTGTTTCTGTTGCATAATCTCCAGAAGAGTTCTTGACACTTTTCTTCTGCGGAACATCGAAATTACATTTCAAAGAAAAAGGTTTAAAAAGATCGCTTTTGTGCAAGAATATTCTGAATAAAATGTTCTCAAAATACCTGTCAATCGGGTTGCTGTAACAACTATTTTTAGGGTTAAACAAAGAGAAAATATTGTAATCATCAAAAATTGGATCTTGAGATTTTTGACAAATATCTTCATTTAATTTCTTCCTAAATCCGAAATGGATATTTTTGGAATTTGGAATGTCTCTGAAACTATAACTCAAAAAGACTTTGAACTCTGAGAATGAGATTTAATGAAGGGACTTTACAAATTTGTAAATTTCTATCAAATTTTGAACAAAATCCACTCAAAGGAAATCTGTCTGTCCGGCTCTCTGAATATTAGCACAATGATTACAAAATGCGAGCAGCTAAGATAAAAATAAAATCAGGTGCACAGATTTAACGGATTAAATGTAGAACCAAATTCGCCAAATGGTTGATCGTTTGTTGGTCTATAATTTTGCATACATGCTATTGCAAAACTTCAAAAATGGAATTATTTAAATAATGAAATTTGGTTAAAACGTAACAAGTTAGACAAATGGAATTTGGTTCACAATTAAAGAAGTGTATATTTTTAACAAGTTTTGATAAAAATCTTGAAAACAGTTTAATAATTTAAAAATTTGTTAAACTGTTGATCGTCTGTCAATCTATATTTCTGCATGCATGTTAATGCAAAAACTCAAAAGCGCAAGATATTTTCTGATTTAAATAAGGAAATTTAGTATTAAAACTGTAGATCTGTGTCAAAATTTGATTCGATCGGAAAGAGACGACCAAAATAGGTTTTCTATTATCTTACTTGTGTATTAGTAGCATTTCCAACTTGTGTATTAGCAATTAATCACCAAAAAAAGTAGCCAAACATCGATACTTCGCAACTATTGTTCGCCATTGAGATACAATTAATACACAAATACTGGTATTTTTTTACCATATTATGAAATACACATTTTTCTTGCTTAGGACATTAGGGATATTCAGGGACTTGCCCAGGTTCCACAATTTTATGCAGAGACGGATGGTGGGGTGGGGTGGATTAATATCTTTATTATAGAATATGTAAGAATGTTTCAGGGAATCCACTCCTGCTAGTTTTATCAAAAAAAAAAATAACCCTTCAAATTTTTAATTTGTCCCCATATCTATATATAAATTTTAGAATTGGTTTTAGATTAATATTGTCTTTTTTATTTTCTAGAAATATAAGTGCAAGGTACGACAGTTATCAAAAATTTGACCTAGATATTTTGATAAATCCTCACATTCTAGATTTTTCTTCTTTGGAAAAATCTTTTTAAATTAGACCTGTCCGTAAATCAAAAGCGAAATATGGACAGCTGAAATTTCGTATGCAATGATTTAACCTTTACTTATGATCTTCTGCTTAAACAAATAAGAAATACTTAAAATTTGAGATTTAAATTCGTCTTTAAGAAAAATATGATTAGCTTAAATGTAGAACCAGTTAATGAAAAATGCAAATTCTATGAAATAAGATATTTGAGTTACAATAAATCATTAAAACAGACATTAAATATACTCTATAATTAAATACTTACTCTTAATATATTCGAATAAAATTAATAACTTATTATTTTAAATTTTACTTAACAGATCCATTAAAATAATAATCTATAATGCTACATTTCTTTTAATTCTATTTCCTTATAATCTATTAACCATTTATCTTATATTAATTATATCTTATCTATTATCATTATCTTAAATATTGAACTTATAATCTATTTTTATTATTTCCTTATAATCTTAAATCAATGCTCTTATTTAAGGAAATAATTAACTACTTTAATTAATTTCTCAATAAATTTATTATTTTAGTCATTCATTTCATGTTGGTTTTGACCTGTTAAAATAAATATTTAGATATAGAGTAGTTTATCTATTATTTAATATCTATTATTATTAATAGCTTATCTAAAACTATTCATTATTTAGAATTAATTAATAGTTTATCTCTGGTCATGTTCGTGAATCGTAGAGTACTGCAAAAGGATACTCCTTTCCGCTCGAAGGCATTCCATTAAATCTGAATGACCGGTGCACAGCGATATTATCAGTGGAAACTATGGTCGTTTCCTAATGTCCATCACCGGTCACGGTACAACTCCTCTCGTAGGAGGCACTTCCCGCCGTCATTATAGAATAGCCAATCTTACAAAATTTATACACCCATTAGAGCGGCGAAAACCAACCATCATGCCAGAAGCTTCTTATCTTCATTTTTGAGGTGCCCCCCGCCCGGAATAGGTGAATTGTAGAGTACTTAAAATATGCAAAATTTTAGATTATAGTATTCAGATCAAATTGTAGAGATTCGAGAGTCAAATTAGGGGATGGATTTTAAATAATTTGAAACTAAGATTGTTATCAGTTAAGAGTTCAGTAAATAAAAAAATTGATTTGATATTTTAAAGAGATTTGTGATAATAATTTGAAACAGGAGATCAAACTAAGACAATAAAAGCTCCAGAAAAATTTATTTTGAAAGATTTGAATGAAACAAATTTAATATATTCCGAAATCAATTTATTCCAATTTATTTTTGAGAATACTACTCCATTTTTAACAAAAGTTTTCAGTGAAAAATCAAACGCTTCCGTTAAACAATCAAAAATAATTTTATTTTCCTATGCATATCCGATTGTTCTAGTCAACATATATTTTCAAAACATCCTTCTTAATACATTTAAATTGATTTTTTTTAAATTTTTTTTTTACAAACATCATTATAAACATTGCCTTTTTATGTAAAAAAAATGTTTCATTTGTCTCCATAATAATGATCTACTATAAATATCATTTTGAAAAGGAAGACAAGAAATCTCATTTTATTTTGAGTGTGTTGCGATTGAGTAAACAGGAAAAAAATATTGACCGGTAGAATACTTTTCGATCTCATTATCATCATTTATTAGAAATATTTTCGCGAACAATATTTCCTATTTGTCAACTTGGGGAAATAAATAAGTATGAAAAGTGTAGAAAATAATATTTGAATATGTTCACATTATTTACTTTGGAAATCTTTTACTTCATATTGTGCGCTAGTCTATATATATGACGTTAAAATCCTTTCATGTTTAATACTTTTGACTTAAAAAAACTACATTTGTATAAAATATTATTACATTTGAATTTCGTCTAAATATCGTCTGTTTTTAATTAAAATTAATATTATACAAAATCATTTTATCGTTTAAATATTAAATTCTTTTAATTAAAATTGTAATGTCAATTGAGGCAGACGATTTTTAAAAATAACCTACAGTTAACTTCGAAATTTTTTGATAATTGTTATATTAATAATGCGAATTTCGTCCATAAATGATGAAAGTACAAGAAAGATTATTTTCATTAGAACCATTGACTGACATTTAGTTTTAAGAATGGTTAAATGTTACTCTATGACCAATAAAGACATTGTCAAGAAGCCCTAATTAAATGTGATAAAATATAAATTTAAAAAAATAGCAAAGTAATTCCAAATACAAAGTTTTTGTTAATTTCTAATTAATTAAATATTTAATTAATTTTTACACTTTGAAAAAATGACAATATTTTTTCTTATATCTTATATAACAAATATACAAAGTTTGATTGTTTGAAGTCTAGTTGATTAGGCGAAGATGCGTAAGATACAATTATATGCAAGTAACAACAACTTTTATATTAAGTTATCTTGCTTCATATGATTTTTTTCCAGAAAGCAGTTTTTTTAAAGATAAAATAATAAATAGCAGAATTGGTTCTACAATTCGCCCAACAACGACTCAATGCATTTATTTATTTATTTGCTATTTATTGCAATAAGAACTGTAGACTGCCAAAAGTGTTAAAAGAATATTTTCGTCTTACATCCAATACGATAAACCTGCAGCGAAAGCTGCTTGGCTGTGAAAACAGCAGAAATTAATCCAATTAAAGTATAAAGAAAAATTATTTTTAGTAAAACTGATGATATTTATGTGTTACAACAAATATCTACTTATGTAATTCTGACCTCTTAAAAGCAAAATTCATACAGATAAAATAATTTATTTTTACTTTCTTGTATGGGAAATATGCAATATCTTATCAAAAAATTCAAATTTGAAATTTCCACGAATTTACATTGGGCCGGAACAATAATGAAAGGTTTAATTACATTTTTAAAAGCAGCACATGATTCGGCGATCTTCAGTAATAAATAACTGAAATTTTAGACAAATTATACGAAAAAAATTAAATGACATAAATATTATAATATTACTAGGTAATTTAAACATTTTGTAATGAAATTGAACACAAGAAAAAGAATTCAGCATTCCGCAGATAATTTGTATTTTGCCAATAAGATATTAAAATCGGAAGCTAAACTTCAACGATATAATACAGCGCATTTTGATGGATACGAATGCCTTAATCATCGTGCCCCTACGTCATTCGGGCATTGAATTATCTATTCTTGAAATTACAAAATGAAATTAAATCATTCAATGAAGCTATAATTTCGAAACAAGAATTACCCATAATCCATTAGCATCTCAAGTATCGTATGGATTGTTAACCGATTCACATGGCGCCATCTAATTAGATTACGAAAAAAATCAAAAGAGTTAAAAGGTTAATAGGAGAAAATCACTGGATTTGGGTCGCTTAAACTTTTTAATATACACTTATAAAGAAGATATTTTGATTAAAAAGAAATAATGAACACTTTTGTACATGTATTTTTAATAAATCAGATTCAATTCCTCCTGAAATACACTTCAAAATAAAAAAAAAATTATATCTTAAGTGCAACTACGGAAATTGATTTTCTAAAATTGATTGCCAGTTTTTTTAGCACAATTAAAGGAAACTATTTTTTTTTATTCTAAAATTCGAATCAACTCACTAAATAATGCACTCAGCACTTGATACCTTTCGGAACTTTCTTTTCCTTTGCTTTGGTTTATTCCATTTCTGACTTATGAAGATTGCTAAGGATACAGCCAACCTATTCTTTTAGATCACGGTAGCATTTCCAGTTGTCTTAAGCAGTCTAGTTTATGTAACTGTCTGTGGTCCAAGCTAAGTAAATTGTGGGCAAAATAAAAAAGGCTCCTAACATCATTTTATATCGATTTTTAAGAAATGATTGCAATAAAATATTTCTAAATAATTTTCATTTCTAAGGATATATTTTGCTACGCACTTTAAAACATCTTAAAAATTTTATTTTTTATGAAAATATTTAAGTAATGATACCTAAATCTATACATTTGATATTTAATTGTAATCACATAGATAGAAAAATTACAAAGAAACATATCAAAGAAAATGTGATTATAAACAAACCTCATTTATTTTACAGCAAAGCAAGTTGCCTGTTTTACGGTCTGAGTATTCAATTTACTTCGGCTTAATTTAGTTTAATATGATTTGATTCAGTTTAATTTGGTTCAGTTTAATTATATTAAGTTTTGAAGTAATACTTGGGCTATTTTGGAGCAGACCTCGTAATTTCGAGCTACTTTTAGATGACGAGGTCAACACTTGAGCAAGCACCTTCTTTCCACACTTTTGCACCACAATTGACCCCGACGAATTTAACGTGCATCAGATCCATTTTCACGGTTATTCTTCGGTGAAATCGGATTTGGAACTCTCCGACCCTAAAATCGGGACTTTATTCTGTTGGCAGCTGAAGCTACTCGAATATGCAAGATAATTGATGTTATGATACAGGTTCAAATTCAACAATTTTCCAGTATACATTGCTTTCCATAATAAGACTTTAATTACAACTTTCATGTATAATTAATTATTTTAAATTCCCTTTGCAACATAATCTTTCATCTAAAATTAGTTGTTTTAAATTTCATTTGCATCATATTCTTTCTCATAATTCTTTACGCAATGAAATCCTTGGATTTGCAGTCGATATCAACAAAGCATCTTTTTCGTTTTTTTTCTTTCTATTTGTTTAATTCGTTATACAGCAAATCTATATAAACACTAAAAAAAATGAAGAAAAAAAAATTAAAGACTGTGTCTTCCAACTTTTGTTAGGATTGCATTCCTTCTAAAACATTACATCCATAAAAAATAATAATAAAAGTCATTCATCCATGAGCATGTATTCGGCTTTTTTTATAATATGCATATTTGAAATATCTGCAAAGATATTTAAGATAATATATATTTTCAATATTGAATCCCTTTTAATATTTTAAAAATATTTGGATAAGCGTATTCAAATTGTGTCATATATAGAGGAAACATAATTTTCAAAAAGCTTCATTTTACATTTAGCATGTCATTTAAAATTAATTAATTAAAAAAGTTGATCTGTTTAAAGTAGGTGACTATGTTGATTTTTTTTTTTTTTTTTGCGAAATTATGAAATTTTATTTATTTAATATTCTTAATGTTTGAACAGGTCTTTTTTATAAAGCCTTTGAAATATTGTTTATATGTCTATTATTTCAATACACCAGTTATTATTTGCATTTAAATACATTTTAATGCTATTTTAAATCTTTAGACGCTCTTTTCTGAAATTCTGATCTTTGATAGAACTTTCTTACGAAAAACTTCATAAATTAAAATCTAATGCATATTATTTTTTTGTTGTATTTGTTGAAATTTGTTATAATAATTTCCAAATTATATTCTTCAGTTTTTGAACTAGAGTATAAGTAATCTCTAGTACTTTTTCATTTACAAATATTTTATATTTATTTTAGTGCTTCACAATGTGAAAAAAATGGAAAATTTCGCGTTATTTATCTATTAGGCCACAATATTTAAATAATGAATAGAAATACAGCTTTTTTTTTAAATTCTGGAACTAGATAATATTTTTCTTAAGCTATTTGTAAAATTTTAAGCAAATCATTTGATAAACCTTTAAACTAGAAGATTTTTGCTTCATACCTCTTTTTAGAAAAGAAAAAAAAAAAGAGCATTTTTTTGTAGTCTTAAAAAAAACTTATTTTTTTAACTAGTATATTTTGGTTTCATAGATGTTTTTTCAATCTTTCTTATTCAAATATTCAAAAATATAACTACTTTCGAACGTTTTTCAAAAAATTCGTCCCGAACGTAATTACATACCTTACTAGAAATTATTTTTATTAAATAAACGATCCGAATTGAAATAGAAATTTAATAAACAAATCGCTTTTTTAATTAATTTGTTACATTATCCAAACTTGCTTTTAAAAATGTAGAAATGTATCTGATATAAATACATTGAAGCCAAAGATAACTGATTCACTGCCTGAACTTAGAGTAAAAAGAAAAGGGGAAAAAAACTATCTCTTAAAATTAGAGATTCGATTAATTTGTGTTAAAAAGAGGGAAAAAACAGGATGTTTTTTGCGCGGAGAAGTGAACCTCGAGGGTGAAAGGCCCTTCTACTTCCTTAATATCTTCCGTACGTGTGTGGAATAGATTCGGGAGATACGTGACGGGATCTCTGAGTGAGGTGTGATTCATGAAATCATTAAAATAAATCCCGAGTCATATCACGACCGTTAATTTCGATGGGCCTTCGCATTTTTCACGGAAAATGATCCCTCATTCGCAACACACTCTCTTGCGCATGGGGAGGTGGTGATGAGTTCGCGGCCGTTTCGAATGTCATCATGAATAAGATCTCGCCATTTGTCTCTGTTTAAATGCTGATGAAATATTTTTTGAAAAGATCAAATATAATAACTCTCGGGTGGTTTCTTTTAGTTTCCTTTTTACGTCCTCGTATGCGAAGTATAGAGTAGGTACTGCAATTATCGAAAAATTCGAACTCGAAACTTTGATGAATCTCCACTTTTTGCACTTCCTTGAGTTCGAAAAAATAAATTTTTGGTACTATGTCTATCTGTCTGTCTGTCTGTCTGTGACAAAAATAATATCAAAGAAATGCTTGAGCTACACGAATGAAATTCGGTATATCGACTCGCAACGAAATTTTAAAGATTTTTATAAAATTTATTTTGACCGAAATCCATTCAGAGAAAGTCTCTCTGCCTGGCTGTTCGAACATAAGTTACACGATAACTAAAAAATGTAGAGTTTAGTTTAGTTTAGTTATATTAACGTCCCGTTTGAAGCAACACTTGGGCTATTTTGGGACGGACCTCGTAATTTTGAACCACGGTCAGATGACGAGGACGACATCTGAGCTGGCACCTCCCTCTCCACACCACACCAGCGGGAGGACGTTTGGTCAGGACAGATTTAACGTGCAACAGACCCCCTTACACGGCGGTTCTTTGGTGGAATCGGGTCTCGAACCTGAAACCCTCCGGTTCCGAAGCCGAGACCTTACCACCAGGCCACCGCGGTCCCCAAAAAATGTAGAGATCTAGATGAATAAAATTCGGTACACAGATTTATCGTGTATAGTGTGGATGGACACCAGCCAAATCCAACAAGGGTTTGGCCATCTGTCGACCTGTACTTTCAGAAACATGCAACCGTGATAACTCAAAAACTCAAATTTATATATTTAAATCATTGGATTTAAATATATAAAATTTGGCAGGTGATTCTGTGATTACAATTGTAAATTTGAGTAAAATTTTGATTTTAATCAGTAAGTAGGGTTTAGTTTAGTTATATTAACGGCACGTTTTAAAGCAACACTAGGGCTATTTTATGACGGACCTCGTAATTATGAACCGCGGTCAGATAACGAGGACGATATTTGAACTGGCACACCCCTCCCCAAACTACCACACCACACCAGTGGGTAGACGTTTGGCCCGGGCGGTTTTAACGAGCACCAGACCCGCTTACAGACCGTCTTTCGTCGGAGAAATCGGGTCTCGAACCTGAAACCCTCCAGTTCTGAGACCGAGACCTTACCACCAGACCACCGCGACCCCTTTGAATCAGTAGAGAAAAATGTGTCTAAATTACACATTTTCGGATACTATTAAGCACATGTCAGGGACTGATTGCAAAAAAACTCGCGATCATTTAGTAAATCATTGCATTAGTTTAATCACACGATATATTTTAAATTGTAGTAATAATCTTAAACTCATATCAAGTAACATTAAATATGGATAGTAATCAGGGTAGTAAAAATATCAAACTCGTATTAAATATCAATATTTCGTAACTACTATACACCTGTGTTATGCAAGGCTTTCACTGGGGAATAGCTTAATTAGCGATATGCGAGAAAATTTAGGGAAAGTCACTTCCGCTGTTTGTTTTTATTAACGCGCCTGGGAAGATTCATTAAAAGCTGCACCTATATAGTATGATGTTCAAAGATAGGTTAATCTCTCCCTTCATTTGGTGAAATAATTATTCCCTTAAATTGTAAAAATAATTTAAGATTGACAAAGCCAGATCTTTTTTTAACTAGGCGCAATTATAATTTGGCTTTAAAATCGCTGAATGGCACACCCAATTTATGTCATGCAAAATAAATAGAGAAAGGATGCTTGATTCTGCACTTGCAATGGTAAGTCAACGATGGTAGAATTGCGCTTTCTCTAACGATGAATCGTGTATTGAATGTGAATTTGTGGAATTGATTTAACTAATACTGCTTGATTTCACAAACCACATTTTTCCATACTTATAGACCAGTTCATATTGCACAGTCGATTATCTTTTTGTTCCTGTGTATGGCAATGCTTGATTCTGCCCTACCCATATGAATGTGTTTCATTATTATCCTTCCCTTCATGCATTAACACATCAAACGCAAATAATGTTCGAGCTATAAAGATTTTTTCCCCTTTTATTAATGTTGCTATAACAAGGGTAAATATTGCTCAGGATAATGCATAATTTTTTCGCTCCCATTTGAAAGAACAAAATGATTCAAACGCACTAATGTTGTGTCTCCGAGAACATCTTTAGGGTTGGCACTCGGAGCATCTTTAACCGCCATGCCCAATTTCATTGCTGTGCCCTGGTGGTAAGGTCTCTGTTTCGAGGTCGGTAGGTTCCAAGTTCGAAACCCGATTTCACCGAAGAAAAACCTTGAAATCGGATATGGTGCATACTAAATCCGACGTGACCAAATGACCTCCTGTTGCTGTAGCGCGAAAATTTGGAGAGCTGCCAGATCAGGTGTCGCCTTCGTCGTCTGACCTCTGTCTAAAATTATGAGAGTAACCATAATGTTACTGCAAAACGGAGCGTTAATAGATCTAAACTAAACCCAAACCAATGACCTTGTAACTCCTTCCACAAATGAACCTAATTGTATAGTTCCGTTTATCGAAAAGGTTTTCATTTGTAAAATTTCTATATGAAAGAAAGTATTTTGTACCAAAATATTCTTTACTGTCTGACTCTATAAAAATCTTCCAAGGAATATCTTTAACGAATATTCTTACGAATATCTTAATAGATAAGAATATTTTTATATAGTAAAAATATTTTTATTATATTTTTTGTTTTGTTTGACATTTACACATTTAAAAGCCGATATTTCATAAGAATAAAATGACCTCCTATGAAAATCGCTAATTTGACGAGCTTGCAAACGGCTTCCAAATCTGATGGGCGTATCTGGAATTTTAACTCAAAATCTTGAGCTTCACAAAATCTGACGAAATCAATTAATACCAAGCATCAAATACATCCTACTTCACGACCAAAAATTTTTGCATCCAACTTCATCCAACCTAAGAAATCGACATCTAGATCTCACTATATCAAGATGTCGCACTCTGACGAAAGATATTGGCACAACATCCGTAATGACTTGAAGCATCTGTTAAAAGTTCGCATCCAACCAAAGTCGCTAATCTTATCTGAAATACGCTGCGTTCCCCCTCCCCCCCAGAGTGGAAACTTAATTGCGACGCAGATTGTCCGTAATATATTTTTGCCAATGACGACGCTTTTACGAGACCAGCTTGGCGTCTGGTACCACGGAAGAAGAGGCCATGTCGAAATTTCTACACGGGCCTACATGGAACTTGTCTGCTTACAGCATATTGCATCGTGAGATAGTTTATTGATAGCTCCAGGACAGGATCGATCTGGCAAATTTTTTATCTCAGCAAATCGCTTCATTTTCGAGCAGGACAGCTATATTTTATGTCAGTTTTGGAATTCGAAAAGAAGATGGAAAGGTGACTGATTGATGGACTGGACGCTATTTCGTTTCAGATGGATGAGGTTCAAGAAAAAGATTCGAATTGCGGGCTGAATTTGGACAGAGAAATTAATTAACCGGTGCTCTTTTTTGTAGTGTTTGGGTTTCTAGAATAGGAAGTCCAGGAATAAAATTGCAGCGCAGGAAAGGTAAAGGTAATAAATGCGTTGACACAGAACCAAAAATGCAAATGGCATTAAATAGCATTTCCTTTCATGTATATATAGTTTGAATAATAAAATCAGAATCTTTTGAAAACCTATGAAAAACAAATAATATATTGTTTTCATTAAGTTTAGGAGAGATTAAGGATTTCGAATTAGCTTTAGAACGAAAAATAGATGTTCTCAGAACCTTCACGCGAGCCTAAATGTCGTTTACTTAAATTGAAATTTCAGTTTTAAATACCAAAAAGAAATGTGAAAGATGTTGCATAACATTATTTAAAATGGCAATATATAACTTAAGAACATGGGATTTTCTTAAAAGAGAGTTCAATTTGCATATAACAACAATATTAAAGTCTCATGTTGATAAATGCCCAAAATGTATTTCTTAAATCAATAAAAATAATTCAGAAATGTTTTTCAAAAATAATCAATACAAATTTCATAAATACATTTCTTTTTTGTTTATCCTTTAATGTAAAAGAAAGTTTTCTTCAAAAATAACCAATAAATATTTCATAAATACATTCCTTTTTTTTCTTTTAATGTAGAAGAATTTTTTTTCTAAAATAATTAATAAAAATTTCATAAATATATTTCTATTTTTTTTTCAATTAATGTAGAAGAAAAATTTTTTTCAAAAATAATCAATACGAATTTCATGAAAGCATTTCTTTTTTTTCAATTAATTTTGAAAAAGTTTTTTTAAAAATAATCCATAAAAATTTCATAAATATATTTCTTTTTTATTTTTCAATTAACTTAGAAATTTTTTTTACAAAAAATAATTAATAAAAATTTCATAAATACATTTCTTTTTTTTTAATTAACGCAGATGAATTTTTTTAAAAGTACTTCTTTAATAATTATTTTTATAAATGTTTCTTTCTCTAAAATCTGCAAAACATCTGCTGACTATCTTATCTTAGTTATGTGGTAGGTTTAGAGGCACCATCGCGTGCTGGTACAATATTTACTTTCCGAAAGAAATAGTTTAGGAGATACCGATTTTATAGAAAATTATACCCTTTACCCAAGCAGAAAAATACTTCATTTTTATTCCGAGAATTTTGATACAGTTTCAAATGCAATGACGTTTTTTTATTATTATTCTCTCGATTCGCTTACATAGAAAAATCTAAATGGTAGAGGCAATTTCATCCAAGAATAGTTTTTAAACAAACTTTAAAACTTTTTTTCTTCCAAGAATAGTTTTTTTTTTTCCATATACATTTTTTAAAATGAAAACATCTAAACAGAAAACAGAAGAATAAAGTGATAACGCTGTAGAAATCATTGTTAAACATATATATTTAACTTGCCATCTTTCATGTCTGTAAGGATAAATTTGTGCAGACGATTTTTTTTCTTTTTTTAATTCTTTTCCTGATATATATATATATACATCTGAGTATATCCGATGACAATACACTGTTTAATATTTTTAGAACTTTATAACAAGAATATTAATTTAAATAAATTTTAATTAAATTAAGTTTTAATGACATTGATAAAATAATTAAATTGATTTTTAAATCTAAATAGATAGTATATTTGATTAAAAAGAGATTAACTTCCAAACTTAAAAAAATGGAAAATAATTAAAAAATGTTGCTGTTTAATGCCCTCAAATATTGTACGTTGAACAGATCGTTTATATCTAGACTGGAAGACTTTTTTTTAATTTATAAATATCATTTATATGGTTCTTTATAAAAAAATGCGATGAATAAAATAGATTAAACTTACGCATATATTTTTTAAAGCAATACGAGAGCCTTTTATTTACTTAATTATCATTCAAATGTTAAAATAGTTTGCATCATTTCATTTCTTAAATAGACACACACAATGAAAGAAATTAATTCTTTTCAATAAAGGAGTGACCTTGTACTGTCCGAATTTCACATTTTTGTGCCAGTGCACAAAAAAAAAAAAAAGTACGAATTCCATTATGATTGATCAAATAAAATTAATTTAAAACTAAGATTTCGGATACACTGTTTCTGAGGGCAGCACATTGTTCCTGCACATGACGTTTCATTGCAGCCAATTAGAACAGTAGTAAATATGACGACATTCAAGAAATAAATTTTTAATTTATTTTAGTTGTATTAACATCCTGATTTGAAGCAACGTGAAGGCTGTTTCGGGACAAACCTCCTAAATTTGATGATTCATGGTCAGATGACGAAACTGACACCTGAAACGGACCTCCTCTGCAAGCTTCCACACCAAATTATATCACAACACAGTAGTATAGAATTTTTGAGACTTAAAACGTCAAATTTAACGTGCTTTGTGCCTACATAGACAACGGAAGTGCAATAGAATCCAGTCTACGAAAGTAAAAATTTCCACCGTCAAAACAGATTTTTTATCAACAAGCTCTAAATGTAAATAAGTTATTTATTCAGAAATATTCAAAATCAAGTTGAAATGATAGAAGAAAAATTTCACATTTATTAACCCTTTGGGTACTTTTTTTGCGTTTGGAGCACAATGTTTTAGACATTTAAAAACAGTAGATTTTATGCAAAAAAATTATTTATTTCATATTATTCATGATACTGAGAAAATCTAAAACATTTAGTATTACAAAAAAAAAAAAAATGAAACAAATGTAAAATATGCATTATGTCCTGATACGTCCTAAAGGATTAATCTCTCGAACACGAAAATCCCCTTAGAGGAGAGCTATCACATTCATCCAAACACCTTTGATAAAGGGAAATAATCCAAATGGCATTGATAGCCCATTTGTAGAGTCTAGGCAACCAGATCGTAAGGTGCAGAAACGAATTCCACCACCTTGTAGTCTGGGTTAAACACCCTCCGGCTGGTGCAGGGTTGTGTGGATGCAGGTGACAGTTCAAGTGTCATTAGCGTCAATTGTCCACCGTTATGCTACGCGTCTCCTGTAAATCCGTATATACACCAAGTCCGTACTTAAAAGTTAACAGAAATTGCCTGTTGTTGAATGGCAGCAGTCAAATGTAAACAAATCAGTATACGAACGTTTTTAAAGTTGTTCTTAATTCAACACTTCGTTAAATAATGAACTTGCAAGATATTATTAGAAATATTTTGGTTAGGATTCACCAAAAATTCTATTTTCTCAGAGGAAAGAAAATATAAAAGACATCAAGAAATGGGCAACAAAATTGAATCGAGCACGAAAAATAGTTTAACCATTGCCAAATGCATAATCGCTATGACTTATCTATGGAAATGGATGATCTTATCTTCCAAAACTATTATCTCACAAAAATGATTTTTTTTGTATTATTTTAAAGCTAAAAATAATTACTTTTTTTAATTTTATCATTTTTATTTCTATACAATGTTTTCTTTATTTTTAATGCAATACATAATTTGGAACAGTTGATTTTTTAATGTTATGAAATTCAAAATCGTCCGTCAAAATATTTAATCGCATGCTTTTGCCAATGCAATATTTAAGCTTTAAAAAAACAAGTTATTATTAAAAAATGAATCATTAATTCTAGAATCGAATTTTCACTTCCGCTATTATTTCGTAGTATATGCATTTATTTATTTGCAAGCGTTATAATTTTGTTTCGCCTTATTCAATTGAATTCATGTTTCCTAGTCTTATCAAGTAACAAGTTGAAATTTTTATAAAATATGCATTTCACATTAATATTAGCAGCAATTTTGACAAACAAGCTGATCGTCAAAAGTGGTTAGGTAGGATTATTGTGGTAAATCAAAAACTTGATATTATTTAGAATATATGGCCTCGTACCGATAAATTATGTTGAATATTTAATATGATGACAACTTCTGTTTAACTAAACGAATTTCTTGTATTTAATAGATTACAACCCAAACTTTACTGAAAACTGTATTTGCAAAACTGTCCACTACCCGTAAAAGAAAAAGAAAAAAATTAAACATATAAATGCATTGCAATTGCGTGCGTTCAACAATAGGTTTTTACCACCATTTCTCAACGAGTCAATTTTAAATTTAAATTTCTAATTAAAATAAAAATTTAAAAGAGATGTGTTTTTAGTCTGAAACAACGCAGTATGATAATATTTTCGGGCATGATTCGTTTTCTTCACTTCGTTTGGTTTGACTGCGTTCAGGTGCATAAGAACTTTTGCATCATATTATTTACAATCGGAATGTCACTCCAAAAATAATTACGTTAATAATGTATTTTTATTATATAAAAAAATCTTAATTCGATATAGTCTATTTGATTTTTCAAACTATTTTTTCAAATTTTATTATTAATTGCAGCAACAATAACAGGCATATAGAATTGTATTTAACATCACTGTAATGCGCATGGATATAAAGATAGAAACTATGTATTATTAAAAAAGTATTACTAAATTAAAAAATATTCTTAAAATTAAAAATATTAAAGTAACTCGAGTTACTTTGTGCGGTAATTTGATCCCAAGTTACTGAAGGAAAATATTAAAATATCGATTAATTTAAAATATACTAAAAATCTTGGAACTGCCACCTTAGAAAACACTGAACACATGAAAAGTAACTTCATATCAAATTTGGTAGCTATAGGTCAAACAATAGAGCTTTGTGGATGATTTTTTCATTCGAAAAAGTTACCGATAGTACGTAAACCTATAAATATCACAGTATTAAAAGGCAAATTTTTAAAATTTTCATAATTTTTTTTGCTTTGCTTTAAAAAAATTTAAAGAATTTATTTTAATGATTAATCACTAAATTATTGAAATTTACATTTAAAAAGACAAATGAAGTAAATATAGACTACTGCGTGTTTTAGAATAAAGCTAATATATATGAGAAAAAAAGTATTTCACATAAACATGGAACCGTGAATTTTACTCAGATTTTATATAATAAAAAAAGACAAAAATTACATTCCGAAAAAGAATGTATGTGACAAAATATTAGTTACAGTCTATTTACCTCAGCGATTAACTGACATTTATGCTTGTCGTACAAAGATCACATCAAAATAATTAAATATCGCAATATATAACAAATTCAAATTAGATTTAAATCATCTAAATAAATTGAAATAATTTGAAACACATCTATATAAAAATAATTTCAGAAAATTCCTCAAGCTTTTAAACTCAATCTTCTACATAAGTTTTTTTTTTAATTTTCAAATTTTAGATTTAAGTTTTTTTTTAATTTTCATATTGCTTAATAATAAGTAATGAATTCCAGAACTACGAATATATTACTAATCATAACAAAAATATATTGAATTGGACCTTTTAATTTGCTAACAAATAATATAAGAATTTTAACCAATTTCAATATAATGTAAAATAAATATTAAAATTCTACATTGATAGTATGGAAAGAAATAATCGAAATGGTCCAGAAATTGAAATTAATTAAAACAAATGTTTCGACGCACGACTTTTATAAGAAAAGCACTTAAAATAGCTAGTTAGATTCATTTAAATAAACGACAAATAATAACATATTGCTGTCAGTTTTTCACTTTCAATGCTAAAAAATTTAGATACCTTGCGAAAGTAATTTTTGTACCTTCTCATCATAAAAGTAAAAATCGTACTCGGTATTTTAATATGAAATTGTGACACCTTTTAATTTTATTCCTTTCTACGAAAAATTGCAGAAATAACTTCTATCTAGCCAAAACTGATTAAACAGCAGTTCAAATAAATATTCTTTACGTTTTAATATTTATAGTAACTGTTGGACAACAAAAATTTTAGAACAAATTGATCTAAGCATTCAATTAATCATGTAGAAAACGATAACTTAATCATGTATGAAAACAATGATAATAAAATCTTTTTATTTCATTTTAGAACAATGCACAAGATTTGTTTAGATGAATATATTATTAAATAAAGTTTTTCTAGGAATTTGATCAAATAAAAAATATTCCTTTACAAAAAAAAATTATATTTATTTAGATTTATCCATAGCGAGGAAAAAATAATAACCCAAGGACATAAAAAGAATTCTTTTTCTAAAAGAATTGTTCTTTCAACATAAATAAAATGGAATCACTGTATAAATATCATAATAAAGCATTCCACATAGAAAAATAAATTATTTTTAAAAAAACTTAGTAAATATCCTTTGAAATAGATATTATCAAAATCGTAAAACGTTATTTCTGTTGTGAATGAAAAAGATCAAATTTATTAACTCACCATTCATTGTTGACAAATCCGCAAAAAGAAGATAAAAAAAAATAAATAAAAACAATATGTTCCTTTCACGCAAAAATTAAACTCAGAAGAGTTCCAGCATTTTACACCAAAAACACTCTCTTTGGAACTCGAGGACTTCTAAACAGATTCCCACTTGGAAATGAAGGGTACAGTTACGTTACTGCCGTCAGGATAATTCCGTCCACCCGACCGTCTTACCGGCAGACCCGTCGGCAACTGAGCAAGCCGGCGGCTTTCTAAACAGGTAGCGCGAGTGAAACCGGGGAAGAGATTAAAAACGAAATAAAGAATAAAAAATGCGCTCAGGGCGACATTGAAGGGAAGATGATTTTCTGGCTGCCTCCTCTTCAGCATTTCTTCCTTTTTCTCCGAATAGAGGGATTTGGCGGGAAAAGAGAGACGTGGAAATCATAGGGCGAAAGCATGATTCGAAATATTACTGCGGCGTGGAACACCTGCCCTCGTATTTTTCTTCTTTTTTTTAAAAAAAGTTTTGTTATTTGAATAAATAGTCGCCACATAGCTCGAAAAGAAACAGAAAAATCGTTTGCATTTTTAATTCTTTTTTTCTCCTTTACATTCACAGAGCTCTTTATTTCTGATTGAATGTCTGTTCCTTTACGATTAAAGCTTTTACATTAGATATATGAAGCGCGGTTTAAAGTTCAGCTAAGATTTTAATTGAAGAAGCGATGCGATTTATTATCATTCTGTTTTATTTTATTACAGCGCATATTTAAATTTAGAATATTGATCTTTTGTTTGAAAAATTGTAGAATCAAGTTTCAATTTGACAGAGCATCTTTAAGCCTATTATATTGAAAGAGGATACGGTTATAGTTATGAAATGCCAACTCTGATTTTAATCCAAAGATCTCCGTAGCATGTGCGTTGGATATAGTCTAAGATATTACTCTCATTATTTAATTAAAAAGAAAAAATCGATATCTTCGAAATTATTAGATTTGTTGCTGATAGCTATCTTATGGATTCAAAACTGTCAAACCAATCAATCCATCCAGTCAAATCCATCATGTTTTAAAAATTTAGGAGTGTAGTTAAAAGAAATCTTCTAGAAATAAGAAAGCTTTTAACTTCTTGTATAGCTTCAAACCAATAATTAAAATCAAAATCTACGATCTGAATTATCGGTTTTGAAGCTATCTAGTGTATGAAAATACAGGATTTAAACATACAGAAACGAATTCGAAGCATTTATATGATCAAAGCCTAAAATAGATTTTGCATATAAGCATATTGGCATGGAGTTCTTAGTGAGATATATCAATGAATCTTAACACATTCAAGTATATATTTACTATGCATATTTATCCTATGAATATATTTTAGATGCACAAAGACAACAATAAGACACTCTAAATTTCGAACGAAAATTTCATAGTCATTTGCAAGGTAGACTTTTAATTGATTAGATAATTGTCTACTTTTTGGAGTCAGAATCTTCTTATAATAATATGAGAAACTCAAAATAAAATTGAACGTTATATGAAGAAAGTAAATAAATTCTAAGAGTTTAAACTGTCTGTTTTCGATTCGGCCGCCTTCCCTGTTTTCGAACTTGATAATTCAAAATTGGAAACAGATAGAAGAATTAAATTTTTTAAAGTCTTTTTATGATCAGGATAATTGATATTTATTTTATTTTGGACCGGAACCATCAATCAAAAACTTGTCTATCTGGGAGTGTGTCTATCCAGGGGGTCATAAACACGATAACTCAAACGCATAACTAGTTAAATAAATGAAATTAAGCTTGGTATTGTTGCTATTGACGATATGTGAGGATCAAACTCGCAACCTTATGGTTCGTAGCCGAGCAACATGACCACAAGACAAAAGAAATTTCTCATGTCGCGTAGCTGTTATCTGGCTTATAAAGCGTCACCACATTTTTGGAACATAATTATCAGTTCTATTCATTTAATTAATATTTTTATTCCATATGATATAGCAGATTTGAAGCAAAAATTGATTGCAATATTATTTATTATTAAAAATAATGAGTAATAAATTAAAAATTAAAATAAAAATATCTGTTGTTTATAATACGGATAAAAATTTGTTTTAAATAAACATTTTTGCAAAATTTATTGTTTTTTACTATTTTTGAAAACAACTAAAACAAAAAAAATGAAACGATTTGAAACAGTTAGTAACAATGCTTATGAAAATAAATAAGATTTGGGGGGGGGGGGACGAGAACTTGTTTCTCTTCTTTTCTTTTATTCAATAACATTTGTTTGGGTGTCAAAATATAACTGCGGTGTTTAAAACTCTTTTAAGACAATGAAAATATTTAGGTAACCAATCTGAATATCTTTTTTCGTGCATGCATGTATGCTGTTTTTCTTTAATGGATCTCTTTTTTCGAAAGTCTTGTAAATGTTATTCTTACCGTAAATTTCATTCTTTATTCTCTTCGTTTCGATTCCACTAATATAAATATTTATTAAAGCAGTCGATTAGTTAGATCCTTTGCATTTATTTTAAAAACATTTTTCTCTTTTCGCAATAATCGTTGCCATTTTTATTTCGATGAACTTATATAAAATATTTGTTAATTGCATCTCTAATATTAGATTTAATAATGGCGATGCGATTTAGCAAGATCGCTAACATCGTTTGAAACTTTCCAGATCTCTTTTCCTCCAAAAAAAAAAAAAAAA
>JAPMOR010126002.1:308450-338105 GCA_026543865.1 Argiope aurantia
CAGGGGCCTTATATTAGGTTTATGTGCAACAAAATAAGTAATGCTAATCCTATTTATCCCGTAATGCAATGAATCCTATTTTATGCAATGAAGCGGAAACTCATTTTATTAGAAAAAGAAAATCACGGAAAGTTCTTTAAAAAAAGAGCGAAAGAAAGGAAGCAAAATCCATTGTGATGCGCTTGGGTCGCGTTCTCCATACACTGTAACCGTCACCTTTAAAGGTTATTTTGAAATTCACCCGTATTGTATAAACTTGCGACATGTGATCGATATGCCAAATACAGTTGACTGATTAGGAAATACCGATTTTTTTATATTTATTCGTTTGGTATAAAATGATACTGAGAAATAATTGAAATGTCATGAAGTGATAAATTATTCTTAAATAATATTTGCAGCTTTTGTTCTTTTATTTAATTCTTGAAATCGAATCTAAATTCACTTTACTTTAAATAAAAGCTTTTTTGATCGAAACGTCATGAGGAAATTAGAAAAGTTTGAAAGTCATTAATTAATGAATATACTATCCGTATAAAAATTTGGATATCCTAAGAATTTAAACATATTTTTCAAAAAGTTTCATATTTCATTACTGTCCATATTAAATGTGGAAAATTATAACTTTATTTGAAATCCAAAATGTAAAAATAATTGTAGAATTTTTGATAAAGGACAAAATATTTGTTTTATAAGACTACTCTTATTTTTTAACAATATATATCTTCTACTACTCTGCGTAAAATTAATAATATTCACAATCTGAAATTTCAGGGAGATTTTTATGGCATTCTGTGAAGATATGTCTGTTTTTGCAAGATATGTCTGTGTTGCGTTTCTTCATAACACGCGATTGAATATATATCAAAAAAGAAAAAAAAATTGGAGGGGGGAAATGCGCCGAGTTAAACACAATCTTATTTATTACAGCCTTATTATTTTTCAGCAACTCATTTCATACCTTCTTCCCTCTATAAAAATGCACTCGTCTGCTTGAAATTGAAGGTCAAACACCTGCACATCAGAATCATGCTATATCAAATTATCAAATTTTTGTTCCTTTAATGTTTTTAATTTGATCATTGAGGAAAATAGGCTCTTGCCAACAATATGTATTCTTATCAAATTCAAACATCTTCTATCCTTTTTCTTCATTGACTGTGTTATATAAAGAACAATTCTAAAAATAACTATCATATGATGATGTCGTGTCCGCGTTACCATGGGAAGGGGGTGCAGTAGCCTCTGAAGGTAGGGACCACTGAGCACCCAAGGGCAAAAGTCCGACATCTAGCTCATATGAAGATGACACGCACACATTCCCTTGCACAACTTCTTTGCTCTTTCACACATCTCACAGATAAAACACAGGATGAGGAACAACCATGCCCGAATCAGGACTCAAACCAGGGATACCTAGATCACGGGGAAGACGCGCTACCCCTAGTCCAGGGCGCCGGGGCTATAACCGTTATATTACCAGGTTTTGTTCGTTTGTTTTTTAAGCATAGCATTTTCTATAAATTTCCCGTCTTCAGTTTTGATGTCAGGATCTTATATCAACTTGTTTGTTTGTGTTTTTGAGTTATAGTATGCAATGCACAATGATTGAAAAAAAAAATGAGCAAATAACCTAAAGACGAATTTATTCCAAAATTGGAGGGAGTTCGTTCTTAATTTTTGTGTAAAAATCCCATTTATCCAACATTTTGAGATATTGCATTTACACACACAAGTAAAGTTGGATTATACAGCTACCTTTTGACTGATTTGGTCCAAATATGGTACAGGCTTACCAATTTAGTAACAAAATTATTGCTTATTTTCGTCTAACTACTAATCGCAGTTTTCAGTTATTGTGCTCATATGGAGATGGACGATAGGTAGAAATATGCCCAAAAATTTGACAGTAATCAGCAATATTAGCACCAGAACAAATTTCATGCATTCAACTTGTTGTGTTCGGGAAACCTTTTGTATTATTTTTACTAATAGACATGGATCTACCATCAGGGTTTTTTTTTTCCTTACTTTAAAGAAACCAAAAAAGGAAAATTCTTTCAAACCTTGAAATTCAGTTTCTTGACAATTATAATTATTTTTTGCGTGTTGCATATTTATCGTATACATATATGCGAATAAAAGTTTAGCAAAATGGTTACAATTTTTTTTTAAATAAATGATTTAAGCCATAATCTAAGATAAATCATAATAATCAATAGCTGACTAAATAACATTTTAAAGACCTTTCATGGAAGCGTAAAATTCATTCTTCTAAATTCTAATATTTCAAATTACACTATTACGTGCTAATTTTGCTGCGCCTGAATAACAAGGGACATGGAATATAATTTATACAAATTGAAATTAGATATCGTTTAAATTTTAGAACATGATTCCTTATTTTACTTTCAGATTCAAAATTTGTTTGCAGATTAGTACGGTCCAACTTTGTTGTAACACACAAACCAAATACTCTAGTAAACTTTGTATTAAAATATTTAAATTTTATTAAAAAATTTTTATTTTATTCAGCTTGCCTGGTAATTATTATTAAAATTTTTTATATAGATATTAAATTAAAATCAATTAAAAATATCTTATTATAGAAATTGGAGGAAGGGATAGGGATAAAACGAGATGCCGAAGGTTGCATTTTGTTTAAAGAACCCCTACAGGGTTGTATACCTGTGTATTCATGTATTACCAAAAATGCATCATTTGCATTCGTTTGACATGTGGATGACCAATTTTGAAATGAAGATCTTTAATTTCAATAACTTTATTCAGTTATTAATTTTTTCCGCTGCTAATTTCTCTGAAACGCTTAATTTTAAACCATCCTAAATATCCGAGGTGCACTCGGCCTGCCATCTAGTGGTAATAATTGTAATGTACAACCACTTGATTTACACACGCAATTTAGCATTTATTTCAAAGATATAGATCTCAATAAAATGTGTCTATTAATTTTACAATTTGTTGAATCTTCAATATATTTGAATACTGTTCAGTAGATACTGTTTTAATTTCATTGTTTTTTATTTTTTTGTTTTGAGTTGATTTCTGAATGAGTAATATCATAAACCTTCTTTTGTAGCAATTATCATCGATTAGGAAACTGTTTACTTTTTACGCATCTTTTGAATATAATCAAAATAATTTCAAATTATATTTTAACAAAATGTTTAAAACGTATTTTTTTAAAATAAAATGAACATACATTTTTATTTTGCATAGATAATTTAACAAGTAAGAAATACAATGAAGCCACTCTTAGAGAATCACTGCTTATTCTGATACTATAACGCGTCTTTATAAAAAACGCATTGCTGAATTCTAAAACTGGTTCTGAACGCTTGTAGTTACTATTCTGAAAGATATTTACAGACTAACAAATTATTTCGTTTCATTATTTTTCTTGTGATATAATATTAAAATGATTCAACATATTTTTATACTGTTTACTAATTTCATCTATATCACCCTCAGTTTGGCAATACGAGCTATGCAAGACATAGATGTAATTGTACATCAGTCCAATTTCAGCAAAATTCTGTTATTTTATTATTTTTTCTTTTTGAATGACTTTCTGAAATCATATATTCACTTAAAAAATCTGTATTTTTTTTGTAATATAAGACTTTGCTTATTGAGAAACAATCGTTTTCTGAAGAAATGTGAAGGCAAAATATAAAATATTTCTATGCAATTTATAAGAAATTCTGAAGATATAATTAATTAATTGAAAAATCATTTAAATCCTTCCTGTGCAAATAATATAAGTAGTTAAATGAACTTTTATTTCATAACATCGACAATAGATGGCAGCATGAGTTAAATACAAAATTCTTTCCTACTGTATCCATAAGCGAGAAAGCCGGCGTCTATATCGTGTAATGCAAATTTCTATATTGTACATATTTCTATAATGTTCTTAATGTCTTCAGAATATAAATAGAATCTCCTGAAGTTAAATTATGAGGTTATTCTAAAAAATTTTTTTTATTTAATTTCTATAGCTGCAAATATTAGTCTTTCATAATAAAACTGAAGTGTTTGCTTCAAAAAGGTAGTAGCACCATCTCGAGGAAATTAGATGTATTTTCTTTCTGTAGAAATAGATTATCTCCTAATTTATAAGCGAATCTTTAAAAATATAGTTGCTCTTTTGTAGATTTTTTTGTCCTAATAAAATGCTAAATTAAATAAGAAAAGATATCTAGAATGGATACCTTAACAACTACCCTCTCTAGTAGATAGTATATGATCTAAATACAAATTCAAAAAGAGTTTAAGTAAAAGCTTTAAAAAATTAATGCCTCCATATACATTAATGAAAAGAGGGGAAAAAATTGTCATCTTTTAATTTAGAAAATGATTTTTTTTTTCAGTTTTAATAAATCTAGAGAAATATAAGAAAATTTTTAAATTATGAAGGAAATGAGTTTTTCAATAACAAAAAGAAGATTTCAAGGATAAATAACTTCCTACTATCTAAACATATAATCTAGATTTTGGTAATGACTTTTAAGTTATGTAAAATTTAATCTTCTAATATAATAATACATAAAAATCAGGTTGTAAAAAAGTTAATATCATAATAAATTAATCTGTTTGGAAAATAAGTGTGTAACAATTAAAATTATAAAGAAAAATAATGCATTATTTACACTTTTTTTTAAATATAGTTGATAAACAGGAATTTGTTGAATGAAAATTTTATGAAAAAACAGAAAGTTTGTAAAAAATAATATAAAAGGAAAAAAAAAAAAAATGGCTGTAAAAGCAAAAATATATTTCCAATAATATGTATCATACACATTTTGCATTTATATTCTTGTCTTTGGTATTTTTCTGTTCTTAATACTTTTTTTTACATTCTATCAGATTTCCTATGCTTTTTTTTAAATCTATGTAAGTGTATTCTATAATTTACAGTTGCCCTTGATTTACAATACAATTCCTTTAATCTCTTGAAAAATGTACCACAGAGGTTAGATTTATAAAATAATATAAATACATGTATGTGTGGACTAATTAATGTATATTCAAAAATTAAAAATAGTATTTGAATTCTTTCTTTCCCTGATACATTTAAATCTAATCTTTTAAATCCTTTATGTCAACTTTTATTTAGTACTGCATTTAGCCAATTTATTTATTCAGTACTGTAGTAATTCAAGAAAGAATCTCTTCTCATCTGAGAAACTCATAAAATTAACAAAACGATTCCGATTAAATAACCTCAACAATAGTGCTACTTTTTCTTTTCATTATAGTAGAAAAAATGAATTTTAAGCAATGCATATGCATTGCTTAAAAATTATATTTTCATTAAAAATGCTTTCAAACATGCTCAAAAGATACACAAACTAAAAATAAATTAACGAGAGATTTATATGTCTCTATTTACTTTACATTATATATATATATGTGTATGTGTACAAATTTTAATATGGCAGAATTTTGATCATGATGGAGAATGCCATTTTCCGTTTTATATAAATTAAAAAAAAAAATCTTGCCCCAATAAATGTTTCAAATATAGTCTCTAAGATAATACTTCAAAGACTCTTAAGTGACTTAAAGACTTCAAAGATCAACTAAAGTGTTGAAAGTAGGAATTAACTAAGAAAAATAATTAAAAATTTAATTTTTATATTGGTAAAAAATTATATTATTATCTTATATATATTTTTGTTTTTGTACACAAGATGCATAATATATACATGTTAACAATGAAATTAATATTTAAAAATTTTATCAAAATGAGAATAGTAGAACTCGGTTAACTAATTTAATATGTATATAAGTAATTAGAAATTTTTCTTTCATAAAAAAAACTTTTAACATGCGTTCTATTTTTGATTATGAACAATATATGTATATATATATTTTTCTTTATTCAATGATCATTACAGAATTTTTTAAGTATGGTTGTAATATATCAATTCAAATTTTCGATATTCTTTGGAATGTAGTTCAAATTTTAATTTATTCAGCAGGAAGAAAAAATACAGCTCTGATCAGAAAATATAAGTAATTATTTAACAATAAAAAAGCCTTAATGTGGCTTAAATAATAAAACATAAAAAGATTAAACTGAATTTCTTTTTTTTAATTTAAAATATAAATTACTTGAAACTTAAAGAAAAATGACAATTTAACAATAAAGTCAATAACAACATACTTCATATGAATGAGAAAAGAAACATCTGGATGAAGATTAACATGCAAAATCTTCCTCAAATGATAAGAATTTGAACAAAAAAAATAGTTCATTCAAACAAAAATAATCGATATTTAAAAATATTTTATAGAATTTGTGACACAAACAATATATAGATAACTCGCAAGTTGACTATAAAACAAGGAAATTTAAATATACAAATCTTCCAAACATAACTGATTTTAAATAAAATCCAAATAACAGGAATTTATTTTTGAATTTACAAATATTATAATAATTAATAGTATTATTAATATTTTACATATTCCTGTTTGGTTATAAACTTATGATAAAATACTTTATGAATTAAGTATATTAAAGACTAAATAAATAAATAAATAAAGTCACTTGATAAAATATTGTATGTTTACTACATAAAATGAAGAATACAAAAAAAGTAGAATAACTCAGTTATTTCAAGTATCCACAATATATCTTTATTCATTTGGTTCAAATTTTCTAACAGCTAGATAAATTTTTTAACAAGAAAAATCTAATCAAGAAATGTAATGCTATGAAGTTACAGCCCATGACTTTTATTTCATGATAAAATATTATAGCATTCTAAACCAGAAGATAAATAGAATGAAGAAGCAAATAGAGGTACGAACAGAGACTTTAAATACAATGTCGCATCGCCAGATTAAATACACTTTTTTGTTTTTAACAACAATAAATACATATTTGAAATTAATGCTGTTTAATTCCAGTAAAGATCTACATTTTCAGACAGCATAACACAAGAGATAGGTTTTCCAGTTTATAAGATGGGAATATAACATTCAATCTTCATCGTCATCTTCATCAGGCACAAATATATCATTTTCTTCAAGAAAAGCAGCGCCTTCTTTACTGATCGTTGCTCCAAGGTACAAACCAGGTAAAACAGTTAATAGAACACGAAACGGACCGAAAGGCAATTTCTCTGGCTTAGGAAGTACTGCACCAGTTTCTGATGTTACAGCATGTCGTATGGGTACTGTAGTCATTTTCTTTAAAGGATAATTCATCATATAAATATTAGATGCAAGTCTCAACAGCTTGCTAGCCATTATTATAGCGATATTGGCCTATTTGTTTATGTTCAGTTTACTGTAAACAGTATTCGATCCCGAAAATATATAACACACTCAGATATCTTCTCCCTATTGGCTACTGAAATTAGGCCACGCCTTTTTAGATACAACTGCCACCTTAAAAACCAAATTACTCTAATGAACTTAATTTCTTTTTTAATATTTCCTATATGGTAAGCTGTATACCATAATTGAATTTAAAAAAAAAGAATAGCATTGAATCCATAATATGGTGTTAAAATATTTTAATTTTTATTCATTAGAAAAAACTTTTAACATTAATTTAAAAATGAAATGTATTTTCGGTATCCTATTTGCTTAGAGTGTTATGCCTTTACAATTTTCTCTTTATTTCCAAGCTTTTGATATAAAAGCATATTTTCACTTGCTTATTCTTACAGATTCCAGTTCAATAATCTATTTTCAGATTATGTCAGGCTAGCCAAGCTCCATTATTGAGAAAATGCCAAGATGGTTGCATCCTCCGGTTTACTTAATGATTTTCAGAATACGCCAAAATCACCAAGCTTTGCTATCTATACAAATAATAACGATGAATGTGCGTGTGCATGCGTACTGTTGCTCTATAGGCCACAGCGTATAGAGCAATAGTTTGACCTAAACTGTAAAATTTGGTACTTGCGTACTTTGAAAGATGGGAATGTGCAGTTAGGAAAGATTTTTTTAAGTTTAAATTAGGGTTTTAATTAATTAAAGATTAAGCTGAATATCGTGGCAATAACTTGCAAGAATATTATTGCATAAAAATAAACTTTACAACATTACAAAATTTTGAAAGTTGTCTTTATAATGATATCAATTTAATATTCGTCCCAATTTTTGATGAATTTCAGCAATTTTGCATTTTTTTTTAATTTTGCCCGATTTCCAGCAATGGATTATATTATTGCCTTGAAATTCAAAACATCTTCATTGTTTGATCAAACACTTAATCGTATGATTTTCTATTATTATTGGAAGCTAAAGACGAAGGATTTTGTTAAAAATCTGTATAGTTTATAAGACAAATAAAAAAAAAGTCGTTACAATATCAGGAAATTTAGAAGATAGAGGAATATTTACGTCATTAATGTCACCATTAGAAAAGTTCGTGTGCATTCTAAAAAGATCTTAGCTAAGACAATTAAAATAACACGGTAATTAAAAAATTGTCTGACACTTTGCTGTCAGACAATTTGTCAGAATCATGAACGTGAAATTGTGCTGAATAGCATATAATCCAGTTAACAACTACTCTACACGAGGTATGCTTTTGTATCATAGTTTAGTTATTGGACTGCTTACTACAAGGTCCCAGGTTCTAACCTTCGCACATACCATACCGCTAAATTGGTGACCTCGGACGATGAACTTTCAATCTTCGTACAGCTATTGTGGCGCCATCTACCCGCAACCAAAGTCGCCAAATTTACTTGACGCAGCAACCACTCACTCACGCACTCGCTATTCAGCACAATTTCACGCTCAATACATCACCACTCAACAGCCATATCATTCGTCTCACCTCCAACTCTCTGGAGGAAGAGTATTGTGTTGAATAGCATATAAATAGCAGCAAGGTCCCAGGTTCTATCCTTCGCGCATTACAATTCTCTTCAAAGTCATAAAAACGATTTATCTGAAATGAAATATAACAAATATTTCTGACAAAACAGCTGGTTTTGCGAATGATTAATCAGATATTTTTTTTATAAATTTAGATTGATTAACCGCTTATTTATACTTTTAGAAGAGACATGATGATATAAGGTGAGATCTTCATCTGAAAAATTTTTGCACTCAATGAACAGAGCTTAGAACATTTAAAATGACATTAATGGCTGACAATTTTGGCGAACCACAAACATGAAAATGTATCTAAATGATTTAAAATTTCACTAGAATTAAATAAACCCAGTATCCCCAGCGAACTAGTTGGTCGCCAAAGATGACTAACACAATATATGCCGACATTTCATTCAGATAACTGGCGATGGTTTACATTTTCTTTGGAAATTTATCGCGGGGCCATAAAAATAAACATTGTTTACTCATCTTCATCTATACATTCTGTACAGTTGATTCTAGAAGCCTTATCTGTAAAAGAGTGTTATCTGTTATATGAAGAAGGTTGTAATAAATTCTGTATATTATGTATGAAGCATGATATGATCGAATTTTAAGATAAATCATGTGCTGACGGTTGGCAATCATGGAGGCTTTAAGCATACATCAATTTGCACTAATACTTCCTTTTATTTCCTACTAGCCGCTTCTGGCGACCAGCTGGTTTGACAAGAATATTGGTTACATTTATTTTCATATAAATTATTTAGATGTAATTTCATGTCCATGATTCCGCCAAATTGTCCGACATTAAAACCGAGCTATTTTAATTTCTTATTTAAGTTATGTTTATTGTGTACATGAAACTTTCTAATGGAGACAGTCCCATAATATCGTAGAGCAATTAGAAACGTAAATATCTTTCTTCTCTTTAATATTCCTGTTTTCGCGATATTGTAATTGTACTTTTTTTCCATCTTGTAAACGATACAGATGCAAAATAGAATCTATCAACAACGGAAGAAAAACATGTGCTCAGATAGATGATGAAACAATTATAACTAATTCTTTAAGGCAAAAATATAACAAATTATTGGAAAGTAGCAATAAATAAATAAATATTTTTTAAATTTTGAAAAAGGCATAAAATTAATTTCTGTGTGTTAATATTTTCAGAAGTTATCGCGAAAAAAACCTTAAAATCTAACTTAATTTTTAATGCATTAAAATTTCGGAAAAATCGTTCCGAGGTGCATATTCCCACTTTCCCAGGTATGTATGTCCCACGTTTGATAGTTCTAGGTCAAATGGTCCGATCTGTAGACACACACAAATACATACTGAAAATAACAGCAAATACCAAATGTTATTCCTTAGACGTAAAGGGCCCATTTTCCATCGGACAAGCTGGCCAATTCACCCCAGCTTATAATTTTAGCTTGCAACATACAGTTTTCAACAGAAAAAGTCTTTAGCATTTGGTTCTGAGTCTTTTCTAGAAATAATAAAAGTTTTGATATGAAAATTTGAATTTTTCAGTGATTTCAAAGCTTATTTATTCATTTTATTTATTACTTTTTTTTTCTATTACTGGAGCTATGATATTGTGTTTCTCCAAAAGTTCTAATTTGAAAAGTATTATCCATTGAATTCCTGTTCCATGTTTTTTTTTTTCAATAAAGAAATAAAAATTTATAGATAAGAATAAAAAAATCTGCAACAATCTAAAATTTTATTTCAAAAGATAACCAAAGTAAATTTGCTTATAGACAATTCCAATATTTTTCCAAATTATGAACCGAGAGAACGAAATTATCTTCAATGGGATCAGTTACATAATTTTTTCAAATGAAAAAATTTTTTACTCTTTACATAAATATTCTTTAAAAAAATGAAATAAAATATTAACAGTGAGATTGCAGACAAATAAAAATGAACAAGCAAAACAAAATTAAAATTGGAGGCGCCGGGTATCGATCCCGGTACCTCTCGCATGCTAAGCGAGCGCTCTACCATCTGAGCTACGCCCCCTACGTAACAATCAAATGTAATAATAATGACAATCAAGTTAATATATTATTCTTAATACAGTTATCTACGAAGAAATATCCTTTTGTCCTGAAGATCTTCTAAATTATACAATATTCATAAGGAGAAGCATCAAATAAAGAGAACTTGAAAACGTTTTATTTTAAGAGCAATTTTAGAACACTTTCGTTTAGCGCTGTGGAAGTAGATTCTGAAAGAAACATGCACAAGCCTTACAAAAATCATCAAATACAAAGTTTATATATCATAACGAAGGTCCTGTAGTATTATTTAACATTTCGAAACTATAATTTAATAAAATCACTTACAAACTAGTCATTTCAATACATGAGAAAGGAGTTATGTTTCTTCTGATCTTCATTGAACGATGGTGCCCTCTATAAGTAAATCTTAATACTAAAAAGAGATGACTTAGAAAGATTTTGTATTAATGCAATGCCATATTAATGAAGACTTACGAGTTTAGGAAAAAATATTCGCAAAAAAAAGAAACCATGTAAATATATACAGGCTTGAGCTGAATTTAACAGAAAGAAATATTGTTCATTAATTTAATTTTAAAATTCAAAACAAAATAAATGTTATCTGCTGTTTTTATGAAATGTGAAAATTCATTAGAGATTTTTTTTTTTTTATGTTTCTTTTAGCTATTGCTTTCGTTTTGAAACTCTTGCCTACTATTAAAGTATGAACAAATTTTATTCTGTTATTTTATAAAAGGAATTACAAAAACCGTCTTTATAGTGTGTTTGTCTGAACCATAGAGCTGAGATATGGTCTGAACCGTCGATAATGTGCGCATACAGACTGCTCTTTTCTTCACACATACTTTACAAAAAGTGATCCGACGCATTTGAAGTTTACCGAAATGGTATTGTATCCACTAATGAAATTAAATATTTCACAAAAGAATTTTTTTTACTGACATTCTCAGTTATTGATGGATTTTTTTTAAAATTATTTTTATTGTACCTTTAACAAAACTGCACAAACTATTTGGAATTAAAACTTATTTTGTAGGAAAACGATTTTCTATAAGTGTTTAAGAGTTACTACACAAAACTTTATTTTAGGATATTTCAATAAAAACTTTATACAACATTTAATATAATAATATTTCGGTAATTTTATATCTTAGTCGGATATTTCTAGCTCCCTCCACTCAAATGTTTGATTGTTGAGAGCACTAATTAAATTTCAGAAGACGCAACTAGTTCACTTCAGCGACCGTTAGTTCACCCCCAACTAGGTATATAAAAAAAGTTGGCAAAACAACAACAGCAGAAAAAAAAATTGCCCCAAAAAATATTTTTCCTAATTTCATTCTATTAAAATTTATTCTTGATCAAACTGAGCTGCTTTAAATTCACGTAATTTACTGAATAGGCCTTTTTAATGCCTATAACTTTCTTATATTCAACCTTTTTCAATCAGATTAATAACTTTTTTTATATAAACGCAAAAGGCTGATATTTCTCTATTGCCATCCTACCCTTATCGTGACCCCCGCCCCTATCCGGTAACATTCCGAGACCTTAGAGGCCCGTTTTGAAGAAACAACAGTTTAAAGTAATAAAACTGTTATGTATTTTTTTTTCCATGTCAACAATTAGTTTGATTGGGTTATATGTAGCGTAAAAAGGAAAATACGTTACCGCAAGAGGAGTTAAGTTATCAGTAAAGTTGGAAGGACGTAATCAGTAAATGGATATTCAGATTTTGAAATATTTATCACATTTAGTGAAATTTTCAGTATTAAACATTAATTTAGTACAGGAAACAAAGTTTATTGAAGACATAAAATTGCGTGTATTCAATAAACAAAGTTAACGAATATTCGGGAATCTTGGCGAAATCTCCAAGATTTGAGTTTCAGTGTTTTGCTCTGCAATATTCGAGGCCCTGCCACAGGAGCTATAAAAACAGAGGCGCGTTAAGGGGAGTCAAGAAAGAAACTGAGATATGCCTCTTTTTGGAGTGTTCATCTTCAGGGACTTCTCTAAGCATTTTGTGCCCTTGCAGATGATTATTAATAATCTGCTACTCTTTGTAAGAATCGGTTGTGTTTTACTACTGTGATTTCAAAAGCTTTAAAGTATGTTATCCGTTTTTGGGCCTGTTGGACTTTTCATTGCACACCTATTAAAGGGATTTTTTTTCAGAAATAATAACTACTACACGCCATCATTTATTACTCATAATCACTATGCATAATAGCTTATATTCCAGTGTCACGTAGCGAAGACTATCGTGTTTATGTTAGGGAAGGCTTACCCATCTTTTTCTATTGATCATTTTAAAGATTTCTTCCCATGTTCTCAAATGCCCATCGTTGCATACTGCTTTTTGTCCCTTTAGTTTTTAATTTTCTTTACAAGACTGAATTCTTGATAGGGATCCTTAAACTCTAATTACTGATAATTCAACACTTCTTCAGTATACATATTCCAATATCACCAGTTTTAAAGAGATATTAAAACTAATGCGAATTGCTAAATTTAAATAACAAAATTTTTAATATTCTACAATTTTTTTTTTCTTTATGCAGAAATATATTGGAACAAAAATTAGATTAAGAATATTTGGAAATATTTTAAAGAGAATTTTCAAACCAAGTTATAATTAAATTTGGTTAATTGCAAAAATATTTCAACAAAAATATAAATAGCATTTTGAAATTTTTTTCTTTCTTTCTGAAATGAACCATATTAAGACAAGACTAAAGAAATTTAGCGTTTGTTAAGTAATTATTTCCATAAATTACAACAGGAACGTTAAGCAGGAATTATGAAAATTCTTTAAAATGTCAAAGAAACAGACCATTTTAGTTAAAATATCAAAATTAATAATTTTTAGTTAAATTATCATATTAATTTTTTTCGGGTGCACAAATTAATGAATCATTATGCTTATAAATACTGAAATTAAAAAAATAAAAATTGAAAAATTTAGGACAGATATTGTAATTTTATTAAAATTCAATTATATGCATCATAATAATTAAACTTTATATTTTGAATAATAAACTAGGAATAAGAAATAATTTAGTATGTATTAAGATCAAAGTATTTTACTTCTTGAATTGTATAAGAGTTTTTTGTTTTTTACCAAAATAAAGATAAATCGAAATAAAAAACAGCATTTTTTAACAATTAATTTTTTTACTAGCACATCAATAATTCAAAATATGTACATAACTTCATGAAAAAAATTGAAGACAATTAATTAACATTTAATGAACAGAACACTAGTCTACAATGATAAAATAACATTGATTTTTTCATGTCATATTTACGAAACTTCGTTTAAGACGAAATATACATTACATCACAGAAAGTTTATCACGTGACAAGATGGAATAAACAATTACATCATTGTCAAATCTCCTCTTGTAGAGCTCGTTTTTAAAGCACTTTTTCATCTATCTTTAATACAACACAATTTGAATTACACAAAGAAACAATTTTCTTCAATATTGTCACATCCTTCTCCATTCAAATACTTGGTGGACACAAATCAGTTAAAAACAGTTTCATGCATACAATTCAAAAACTACAATAATCACTAACAATGATAATTAAAAAAAAAAAAAGAACACATATTCAAAATTGTGATAATCAAAGCATTGACTAGCATAATTGCAATACACAGATGAAACGATCAACATAATATAAAATTTATTATGTTCAGATTTTTATAACAAATTATCTATTTCTTTTTTTACACAAAACAATGAGGAAAATGAAACAATTTATTGCTATAAATTTATACACACAAAACTAAATTCAGATTTAAAAACAAATTTTGTATATAAATTAATAAAAATCCTAATAAGTCAATGAAATAAAATAAAATTCGAATTAATACAAATAATGTACATAACAATGGAATTTATAAAACTAATAAATATCAGCTTAATGAATGGAACGTTTCAATCTCTCTACAAAGTAAATTGAAAGTTTGGAACGATGAATGTTGGCAAACGAGCTCTACAACCTAACATTGTAAGAATGTCTTCCTGATTGACAGAAAAGAGGTGAAATGTCCCAGAATTCACTTCTGATGAATAGTAAGACACTGGACATCACACGGACATTTACTAAGTATACTGAATGCTTCAATTTATCCTTTATGTGCATTTGTGTTTTCATGATACAATGCTGATTTGTTTCTTTAGAATTTTATTTAGTAGGAAACTTTTTACTAGAATGCCTTAATGTATGGATAATTATGAATGGATCTATTTAAAAAAGTAGATTCAAATAACCATTTTTATTCACTTTAAGGAAACTGTTGTGTTTGAATCAACCTAATATTGTAACTTTTTGTTTTAATATATTCTTATGCATCAAGAAAACTCTTAACTTTCTTGCTATATAAAATTTTATAATTTTTTATAATTTTTATTTAGCACGAATTTATAGAATTTATCATTAATAGCTGCAAAAGTAATAGTACTATAAGTTTATTCCTTAAGTTATTGAAATTAAAATCAAATCCTAGGATATACTAGAAACCTTTCTAATTAACGCACTTTTGATGGAGTTACACAGATGACAGATAATCTTGCAGATAAATATAGAGGTCTGCATGTTTTTTTAGCATGTTTCAAATGATTTAAAAAATTTCATTGATGGAAATGCTTTAATGAAAGAACAATGCAAAAAATTTTCAAATTTTTTTAAGATGCAATTTTTTCCCCCTTAAAGAATAAATATATATATGTATCCTGGCCGAATGGATATAATGCATTTTTAAAACAGTATTTGTTTTTCATAATCAGCCATACTAATAAGGTTTTCTGTAAATTGTTCCTTTTCAATATGGAATTACATTCAAAATACAGCAGACTCATCTTTTGTTTTATCAACACTACCGTTTCATTACAAGAGATATTAGGGGAAAAAAAAAAAGAATGAAACAGTGGTAAAAAATATATGGGAATTTATAAAAGATAGTCCATGGAGTATAACTGTTTGATGAACACACAAAAAACACACATCTTGAAGCATCAACCTGCAGTACAAAAAAAAAAAAAAAAAAAAAAGAAAAAAAGGCAAATAGAATGCCCTTGCAGCCCTTCACTAGCAGTTCGTACTTTGAGTGACATAGTGGTCTAGGCTGAAAACTGGATATGCTAAAGTTGTCTTTAGAGTGTCATTGTGCTCTTCTAAAGACGTCTGAGCGTAATGCAGCACCAGGCTTTTCAGGCTGGGATGGACGTTGTAAGGCTCTGCAAAACCATAACCTTTGTCTGTCTTGTAGATGAGGCAATGGCCGACTTTACCGTCTGCCCTGAAGGGTGGAAGAATAAATTAAATTAGCTTTAAAATAGTTATGCAAGTTTAATAATAATAATTTAATATTTGAAGTTTGTTATGTTCACTTTAACATAATAACCCTTGCATATCAAAACGAGATTCATAATTATGTATGTGACAGTTATTAATTTATAGGCTCTTTTTAGTACACTGGGAGCTAGAAAGCATAACACCTAGAAATTAATTGGTAGTTTAAAATTCGTAACACTAAAATTTACCACATACATAGAAGTGATATACATTTAAGAATAATGAGTAAAATTCACTAAAATTACATTATATTAATGGAGGCAAAATCAAAAATAGAAAAAATAAAAATTGTCATTTTTATTTAGACATTGTTCAATTAAGGGGGATTTTTTCACATGCGAGTTAGTTCCACATATTGAAATATGCGTCACCTATAAAATCATTATTAACTGTTATTTTTGATATCATAAATGAATTTAGTATTCATAAAAGAGTCTTACATAAATTTTTATCTTATATCCGTGATAATTACCACTTAATGTCCAGTGCTATCTATATTTAACATATTATAATGATATGGGCCTTTGCAATTTTAATGTTTTTTTTTTATTAAAAGATATTTTAAACATCGTTATTATTGCTTAATTCAAACTTCTAATGTTTTCTTTAAGTAAAAAAACAAATATTTAAAAATAGTTAATTTTTTAAAATAAAAATAACAGATTGCTAATGGATAATTACAAATTGAAGAAAATCCAAAGCCGATAAAAAGATTTTTTTTTTAATTAAAATGTTTAGCATGTTTTCAAAATTAATAGTTAATCAGCTTTCAGACAATAAACGTTTGCGAAAAAAAAATTACTGCCAATTAATTCCATGAATTGAAGTAGTATCTCTACACATAAACATATTTACAACAAATAAACATATATGATTTTAAATATAAAAACTTAAAAATGAAATTATAGTTTTTATAACAGCAAGTATATTAAAATATATTTCTAAAGTATTATAGAAGAAAAGACATAATAAACAATCAGCTGCTAATTTATAAATAACATATTTAACATATATTAAAATATATTTCTAAAGTATTATAGAAGAAAATACATAATAAACAATCAGCTGCTAATTTATAAATAACATATTTAACAAACTATAAAAGAGGATTAAAATTATTTAAACATGATTACTTACACAATGGAAAGTGCATACTGTCCTTGAGTCCTACTGTTTCTTATTAGGAAAGTGCCATCTGGTTTGCCCGTCAGAAGACGTATAGCTTCGTTCCTTGTGATGTCTTGCAGAAACCAAAGGGATTCATTGTGGTGAGGAAGGGTTTCATCATCTTGTAAAAATGCACTCTCTCTAAAATGAACAGAATATTTATTGATTGAAGCACTATAAAAATATCACATGAAAAAAGCAGCATTTTATTAAATTATTAAATTGTGAGAAATGGCACAAACAATTAAGATAAATCTCAAGAAATTTTCACAATTTACAGAAGTAAATTCATAATTAAAAGGCATTATCATTTAAAAATTTTCATGAGATATATAAAGGTGGAAAGTGCGCAACTAACATAACTGCTCATTATCCTAAACAATCTTTCAATTATTTTTCTATTTATAAATGCTTAGACATAGTTTTTTAAAAAATATTTTATTCACGTCTTTCAATAATATAAGAAAAAAGAAAGAAAAAACATAATTCATATAATCAATTAAATACATAATAATCAAAAATATTACTTTAAATTGTAAATGATATTAATGCTTAAAAATGTAAATAATAATCAACAACAAAGTACCCTCTCTCTCTTACTATATATACATATATATATATATATATACATACATACATATACATACATACATACATACACACACATACATATATATATATATATATATATATATATATATATATATATATATATATATATATATATATATATATATATAGAGAGAGAGAGAGAGAGAGAGAGAGAGAGAGAGAGAGAACCATAAATAAATATATAAAAATAAAGGAAGGATTATGAATAACCCTTTTCAATGCTCACCTTATTATATCTCTAGCTTCTGAGCAAGAATCTTGAAGTAATTTAAATACCCTATCTTTTTTCACTCCTTTTGCATACAACATACTGTAAATAAATACAAAGATTAATAAGAATTATACACATGCCTATAAGTAAAAAATAAATGCTTAAATTCCACAAATATCTTTTCTATTAAAAATTCAAAATACAATCCTTAAACAGAAATTAAAAGCAAAAATTAAACTTACGCTTGAAAATCTTCTCTCTGTTTGTAAAGTCTCATAATTTCAGGCTTTAGTGTGTTCATTTCTCTGTCTAGAGACCTATGGAATGCAGCTTGGTGCTTCAATTCCATATCAAGTTGTTTTTTACTCTCTTCTAAGGCTTGTAGACGGGATTTTAGAAGCTCATAGTTTTCCATTAGCCTGGAAAGAATAACAATTTTCAAAATTTAATAATCACACATAGCTTTGTTCATTAAATTTTTTTTATATGCATCATAATGTTTCTTATACAAACAGAAGTATTGAATTGAAATACTTCAAAAATTTATTTTTTTATTTAATCTGATAGATAACTTTAATTTGACTCTGGGATATTTTTTTGTAGTAAATTGATTTTGGGATTTAAAAATGAGAAAGAGAATTTGAGATATTTTGTCCAATGTATTCCAATTATTGATTGCTCTGACAATTTAGTTTAAAAATACCCTAAAATACTCTACAGCTTAAATAATATCACTGATTAAAATTTTTAATATGCTGAGCAAAAGAAGACAGCTGTTTAATCATGAATACCTATTTAATTTGTGCATGCAATCAAGTCAATTTATCAAAAGAATGAAATAAACGAAACTAGTTAATTATTTCTTGAAAATGCTTTATTTTTTTACGATTTTAATATTTATTGAAGTAACATAATATTGTTTGTAAAATTATTAAATAAAATCCATATTGAATTATGAGTGATTACTACATCATAACATTTGCACAAGACTGTCAGTTGTAATTAACAAAATAAATATAAAATTTGTCAGACATCAAAAAATAATCGAAGAACAAATATCATCATCATTTTTCTAAAATATTAACATTAATTAATATTAATCTAAAATATTAAATATTTACATCATTAGGATTTTCTAAAATACTAGTATAAATGATTAACAAAAAGGTATCTGAATATAAAAACCTTTAGTATGCAATGTCACAAATTATCTCACAGATGAATTGTTACATTTAATAGAAAATGAATTTTAAAAAAATCCCTCGAGGAATGAAATATATAAAAAAATTTATTTATTAATACTAATTATGTAGTGGTACTACTCTGCATAAATATATAATCTAAAGTTATACACAGTAAAATACTTACGGTTGAATTTCACATGGAGCTGCTCCTTTAAGATTGTCTTCTAGTAAATGAATTTGTTCTTCAAAAACAGCTAATGTAGCTACAAAGGCATCCTGTGCTTGTTTTTTCAACTGAACATCTTGGAAGGTTTTACTATAATCCTCATAGAACTGATCATACAATTTAGTCTTCTGCAAATATTCTTGGTTGATTTTCATCAATTTCTCTCCAACCTTTTCGACATCAATTGATTCATCTTCATCAATTCCAGTCTATGAAGAAAAGAAACAGAGTTTAGTTTTCAAACATAATCACAAATTTTAAGATTCCCTTTAAGTTTCACAAATAAAAAAAATGATACAAATTTTTAAAGAAGGGGGAAAAATTAATTTTCTTTTTAAATTCTAAAAGAATTACATGTATAACAAAATACTGATGTCATTTTAGCAAATGATATTTATTAAAATGACAATTAGTATGTAAATGTTTCAGATAATATAAACTGAATTCAGATATAATCTGAAATGAAAATGAATGAAAAACAAAAATTAATAGATCAATTTTTGAATGTCTATTTTTCTCCAGATAATTTTTGTCTTAGATTCACAATGATAATGCACACAAAACTAAGACAAAAATCAAAACAAGTAACTGAAAATATAATAAATGCAAAGACAAAAAGAAAAGGGGAAAGCACTGAAAAAAGAATGTTTGCTGCAAGTGATGGTATTAGAATTTAAATTGTGCAAAATATTTTTTGTGATTCTTGGTATATTATATCATATCTCAAATGGCTGCTTGGCAAATGAAGATTTATTGCATGGATTTGGAGGGGGGATTGAAAAACAATGAATTTAAAGTTAATTAAAAAAAAAAGAAATCTTGATTTTGGGAAAGATATTTACTATTACTGCAAAAAAGTTGAAAAAGATAATGGATGTAATATATTGAAATAAAAATTATAATTTAAAATATCCTGAATTTTTTTTTAAAAAAACTTACAATTACAAATCTTAAATTCAGTAAATTAGATGTGACAATAAAAATAGTTTAATTGGAAAAATGTCCATTTATTGCATTGCCCAAAGCATTGATTTTTTCCCCTCCTACCTGATTATCAAAAACAATATTACAAGCTAACATGCAAAAAAAATCCCCAAAAATATAAAATACTAAATTAAAAAATTCTACATAAAATTTTAAAATTTGGATGTCATGGAGCATTATCAATACAGTCAAATTTAATGGTTACAATTATGCCAGTCACCTACACAAATACTTCCTTTTATTGAGACATATTTATTTCAGGGTATTTTCAAAAGGAATTAATCAAAGCACCAAAAAATATCAGGGAAATTGACAACTAGTAAATGAATCTTGTTTTAACACCACATACAAATGTTAAATGGCTGCTCAAGGCAATTTAATTAAACATACATAATAGCAGTCTTGTTTACGATAGGTAGGTTATTGGATTTTTAAATATTTTTTAATAACATGAGAATAAAAATGAATCGCTTACAGGATGAAATCTGGAGACAGGATGAAGCAATTTGACATCTAATGTGCGATTGTACTGAGCAAGAGATACATTGTGATAATAGTTAATCAATTCCACAACAGAATTGAACATGAGAGGTTCCGTAAAGCCATACTTCCCATTTCGATGGCATATTTTGATTAATTTGTTGCTGCCCCCTTTCCTGCAAAAGAAAAAGAAAATAATTAATAATGTGCTGAAAATTCAATGAAACAATACCTTTGCACATCATGATCAAAAGCAAAAGAAAAAGATTCATTCATTTGAAGAGTAAGCAGGTACTGCATACCTTAAAGTAAGAGTGTATTCTCCAGATCCTTTATTGGAAGCATCTCTAACAAGAAATGTGCCATCTGGTGTATCTTTCAATTTTTCATTCACTTCTTCTCTGTAATATGAAGAGAATTCTTTAGAATCACTGGAAAAAAATTTACTTTAGCACAAAAATTTGTAATATATTTCCAACCCCTTACATATCTACAACATATTTCATTACAACTGTTCTGTATATTCATTTGGCAATTTCATAAATTAAAAAGGTTATAATAATAATAAAATGGAACAAATATGATATAATTCAATACAATCACAGTAATTATATGATACACAACAAATATACAATAACTCCTATAGTATAATGTTGTACAATATCAAAACAATATCAGAGAGTATACTGGTTACGTGGTAATTGCACAAACAATGAATTAATTTGCTGCAATTTCTTGATTTGTATTCTATATTTTGTGACACTATTATAACAATTTTGAAAATAACAACAATTTTATTATTGAGTAATTTTAAAATTAAAAAAAAAGTATGACAAATTTAAAATAATATATTACTATCTTACAGCAGACAACATTTGGAATCCAAGTTGTTTAAAAAGAAGTGAATACCTTAAAAAAAATCTCATTATATTTTTTTGGGGGAGGGGGGGGGAGAAGGGAGGGAAGTAGAAGAAACAAGGAGTTATTGCAACTTTTGATAAAAATTCATTAATAGCATTTTTCTCCTCCTTCCACAAACAAATAAAAATAATTTTTTTAATTGAAAAATAAGATTTTTAAACAAAAATTTAAATCAGTTTTAAATATTAGAAAATACTAACCGAGTGATGTCTCCCCAATACCACTCTGCATCTGCAAGATTCTTTGGCCCTTCATTGGGCCTCTGTGGAATGGTAGTGCCACTATTAGGAGACATATTCCCATGAAGCATAGAGTCAGGAAATGGCTGGCTGATTTTTGATATGCGACGAGGTGGGAGGGCTACAATTTCAGAAATATTCTTTTTTTTAAAAACATTTTCATTCAAAACATTATAATTTTATTTTATATTGACTTTCAGATACAAGTGATCAAATAGCCAATTTGTTTAACTTTACCTGGTGCAGAATCGAAAATGGGCATGGGTTCTCCCCATTTTCCTTTAAGCAGCAAGAGTTCAACAACTCGGATATGTGCTTCAGTATTATAAACTATTTGACTGTAATAAAGAGAAGTAAATATGAAGTTTCTTTTAAAAGCATCCAATGAGATAATGAAAATTTCCTTTTAAAATTTATAAAATTACATATCTTTCTTTTAGCAACAGATAGAAAGACAAGAGCAAGAAAAAGTATTAAATAACTTGTAAAACACAATAGTAATAGAAATATGTCATTCACTGACAAAGTAATCTAATATATTTTCAGAATTTGTACCATTATGTTTCTTGCAATTTATTCTCCCTTTCAATGCACAAAAATATTTTTAAGTTTCAAATATTGCATTCTTAATATAAATATTTATATATAACATTTAAAATACATAAAACATTTACAAAGAGGGTTTGATATTAATTTTATTCCTTTATAATGAGCTCTTTTTATTTTTATTTTCTACAGTTTTAAAACATTAAAATTTTTTCAAGGTTATAAAAATTTAATGTCTATAATATATACAACATATAGATAAAATATTCAATTTTAGGCAAAGACAAAGTAAGAAATAACTATATTTACACTATGCGCTCCCAAGGTGGTCTCAAGAGAATGTGACAAAGCATCTGGATAAGAATTGTCGGAGGTTCTTTAATGCCTCTGGAATACTGTAGTCGACATACTCGACAAAAATGAGCCATCAATGTTTGAAGGGTGGATTTATGATGAATGGGAAGTTGATGAACAAGCTGCTCCAATGCTTGGACACACTGATCATTATTCTGAATTTCTGTAATTATCAAGTGATCAAAATTAGACAGTTCACAATTTTTCTAATATTTATTACAATTACCAAATTTATCTAAATTTTAAAATTAATGATTACAGAGGATGTTTTTCTTTTCTTTTTCTATTGTTCAAGTGTTTTAAAGTTAACAATAATTTTTTTTTATTATTTACAAAGATTTAAATTAAATCTAATTTCATACATTCCTCACCATATTCCATTAAAAGTAAAACCTTGTTAAACTATTTCATTCCAAAAACACATCAGTTTAAATCAGAACTTCATCAAAAATCCTTTATATCAAAGTAAATAAAAAAAAATGTTAAAGTAGTTTTTTTTTTAAATTTAAGATTTACTTATTGTAATGTTAACAAAGTAATAATATTAACCATGTACTATCAAAATTAAATTTCACACCCATCATTGAATATGCTTTAAAGCTATGTCAGCAACAAATATTATTGAAAAGTTTATGTATTTAAGAGATATGCTTAATAAAATAAAATAATCTTCTGAGAAAAATTTAATTTATAATAGGAAATAGTCTTATAAAATTACATTATGAATCAATGCATATAATAAATTTCAAATTGTGTCATTCATTCATCGCAGTTCTTTGAAAACTTCAAAAAGAGAACTGTTCACTGTCAATAAAAATATACTTACTAGCTGTTTCTATAAATTTGTCATAAAATTGCACCGGAAACACAGGGTTAGGTAGCTCCCGTAAATACTTCTTTAAGGCACTGGCTATACAATGCAGTTCATAACTGGCTAAATTTGTGCGTTCTACATCTTCACTCAACTTCTGCCGAAGCTCGGCAACTATGTCACTCGGTGCTGATGTCCTATACACTCGATATAGGTCTATATCTATAGGAGAAAAAGATAGTCAACAACTACTAATTTGCAAAAATTGATTTTTATACATAATAAATGAGATGGCAATAAAAGTAAAAAATAGTATATAAAATATGACCAGCTGCACACTTTTTTTAAAATATGATTTTTCTACAAGATACATAAAAAATATCTAATGATGCACACAAACATATAATTAGTAAAAAAATAATTGCTATAAAGTTGAGTAAGTTAAAATGAGCTGATTATAACAATTCAATTGCATTACAGTAACCAAACTAATAAAGAAATGAGAAAATCAAACATCATGTATATATGAGTTGACGGCAGTAACAAAACATTTACAAGTAAACTTACTATTTGTTGCAGCTCCACGATTTTCAATTTCATAGATGCACCTGATGACTAGTAATGGAGCACTCTGAACTGATGGCAGGAACTGGCAACTGAGATCTTTTCCAAAAATTGCTATAAAAGAAATGAAGAAAAATAAACTTATGCTCCAAGAATCTTCACAAATTTAGTTTCCCTATTGCAGATTTAAAATAATAGGTACTAAGTAGCACAAAAAGTAATTAATCTAATAACGTAAAGAATATCTCATCAATTTTTAAAATCAACTAATTATCTTATTCTTAGATATTAATCTTACAGATTATACAATATTTAGATACAATATCTAAGAATATCATACCTGATATTAAATTTTTTCTATTGGCCTTTTCAATATTATCAGTGTTACAACGAGGCAAACCAGTAGCCGCACAGGTACGATGCCATATTAAACCACATTCTACAAGTTGAAAGGGGAGAAAAATGCCAAGTCAGCAACAATTTAGGTAATGACAATAACAAAATTACTTTTAAACAATGCTGGTATTTATAATATAAAAATTATTTACCTTGACATACCACACCTTGATGTATCACACCATGAAGGTAATTGTGGCATTTGTCACATTGCAAAACACAGGAAAAACTTTGTTCGAGAAGCTGATGGTTATTGCTAGTTGGAGAAGAACCTAAGCAAGAAAAAGAATATATGCATTTTTTAGACCGTAATATAAAAGCTATAAATAAATGAATAAAAAGATTGCTGAAAGTGGGCAAAAGTACCATACCTTCTCTAAGGGATGCATTCTGTGTTTTAGTTTCATGCACAGATCTCTAAGAAAAAAGAAAGGAAAACATATATTAATATAATATATTTAAAAAAATAATTTCATAAAAAAATTAATCAGAATGCATTTCTACACTCAAATTTACATTAATAGACACAATTATATTTCCATTTCTTTTCATGATCAGTAGTTCCATGGAAAATTCCAATACAAGCAAGGGATTAGACAAGTAAAACCATAAAACCCAAAGAGTAATTTATATTGATATGGATTACAATAGCATTATTCAACGTCATAATAATAACAAATGCCTTATATTAATTTATAGTAATACAGACACTAAAATTATAGAGAGTAACTGAGACAATTTTTTTCATTGCTGACATAAGACAGATAATACATAAATTAAGTTAAATAACAGAAAATTTCAGGCACAATGGGAGAAAAAAAATTTATTTAACACTATGCTGTCTGCATGTCTAATTGGAATCTTTTTGCTTTAGTGCCAGCAGGGCTGGTTCAGATATTTGAGATTTGTTTATCATTCAATCAGATAATTTTTGCAGGACCAACATGGCGTCGCTGACAGCATAGTATTAACTTAGCAAATCCTTCAAACAATTAACTGATTTGTATTAGTACCAAACATCAAATATTTAAAATGAAAAACTACAAATTATTCACAGATGTTAGAATGGAATATAAAAATTACATGCCATCCCTAGTCGTCTCATTTCTCTTAATACAATTTGGCTTAAATACCAATACTCGATCATTCATGCCATGTAATTTTATGGATATTTAGTAGAATTAAAATTAACTTACATTTAAATTATTTCTTTGACACAAATCATCCACACACACAAGTATTGCTTTTTGATGAAATTCATCTTTTACACCCATGCTCTGAAATAAAATAAAGGTAGTTAACCAAAAGATGAATTCATATAACTATTGTTAAACACAATGGAAACATTTAGTGATGAAACTACTAAAAATAACTAAACCCACCATCAATTTGTCTCTATCCAGTGTCATAAGGTCAGATCCTTTGATGTCTTTGGATTTGAACAGCTCAGCATATCTGTACAAATTGAGTGCAGCCATCCACTCAACAACATTGGAAGATGTCCACTGGCTAAGAGGCTACGAGAAAATACAATTTTTCATCAAATAAAGTACAAAAACAGAAAAAAAAATTACTAAAAACATATAAAGAAAAAGTAAATCAATTCTTCCCAAGATGATTGTGAATTACATCACCAAGATTTCCAGAATATAATTTTTTAAAGTAGACAAAGGTCTTATGACAATCCATCAGTAAAAATATTTTTTCTAACAATTTCTAACTAATGAAGGCAAGAGATTGCAACATAAAGTTCATATATTCCTTTTCTTAAGGATTTATACATGAAAAATAAAATAAATAAAACGAACTGGTTCCAGAAAAGTGAAAGCAAGATATATCACATTTGACATTACACAGAAAATACTACATTGTGTCAATAAATTCATTTAAACAATTATTATATTATAATATTTTATGGAAAATTGATAAACAACATTCAATTTGGTTTTAAACACCAGTAAGCAACATTATGCACCATACAATTTTATATTTACAGCAAAATTGTATAATTTCATGAAGTTGTTTCTAAAGCAGTAAAAAGCACAGGAACACTTATTATTTCATTAACTGATGGAGCGATCATTTAGATTTTAAGATCTTTTAGTTGCATTGCTAATTATTGAGTTGCTTCTGGTTTTTGTCAAAATTAATAATTAATACTTTATAATGGCATACAAAATAATCACTTGATCATTTTTTTACGATGTTGCAATGTTAGATGGATGACAACCCCCCTTTTTTTCTTCATACATAATGACGAAAGAAGCAATATGGCAGAATAACAATTTGATAAAATATAAATCATGCAGAGGAACAATCTTAGAATGTTTTTATAATTCGAAAATTTTAAGAAAGTACCAGCTTTACAGAAACATTTTAGAAAGATATTTTGAAAAAAATTAGCCGATGAACAATTGTTTAAATTCGTTTATTCCATTTTTCAATTTTTATCATTACAATAACTCGAATAAGAAAATAGCTTTTAATAAAAATTCATGAAATACGAACTTTTATGTTAAGACTATTCGTTTTTGGCCACCAGTTGGTTCGCCAGGATCAGTGGTTACTGTAGTTTTCAATTAAGCATTATGTAACTCGTCCTAATGGTTTACTCAACAAAATATTTTTTAACTCCAAATTTTGATAGACCTATCACATTATTGCTATTTTAATTATACTATTTTAGAAGCTTTACATCTTTCTGTTCATCGAGAAATGCATTCCATTAATGTCGAGTCTATATTTTTATGCATCCAATTACATAACCGGGAAACGTAGCAGTGTTTAAAATTGTTTCACTATTATATGATTCTGAAATTCAACGTTTATTGTAAGTACGACAAAATTTAAAAACATTATTTTCTATTATTGTTATTCTAAAGAAGACCAGCGGATTGACTCAGATTATTAAACTTAACTAAAAGTGATGATGATTGTTTAAGATTTTTCAGATCCTTATAATATAAAATAATAAAGCGAAGCTTTATTAATAGAATCTGTATAAAGGAAAGCTTTTGAGAGAGGCAAACTTTGCGGTTTTAAACGATGAGAGAATCCTTTTACAATAACCAAACAGAGCACCAAGAGAGGAAGCGCTCCGGTAATCGATTTAAATAGGAGCAGAGCAACTCTGTTACATAATAAAGTTACATATTTTACTGACGTCAGGCTAGAAAGGGGGTAACTGCCCTCGCTGTTGTTGACTATATAAGACAAAAATAGAAAATAATCGATCCATCCGAATTCACAATCGATTTAAAAATTTAATTTTCAGGCTTTACATTCGTCACATACAATACACGAATAATAAGCTTAAAAATTGTATGATTTCCAAAAGTAATTTAGATGTTTGAAGCATGGAATAAAGATTTTCGAACAGCTCGGCTCTTATAAATTAAAAATAAAGGTTTCATTAAAATTAATTATAATAAATAGTTTTTGAAACTAAGATAAATGAAGTAAATTTAAAAACACACACGCTTTTATTACTGAGCAGTTACAGAATGTAGGGAAAAATTAAAATAAACTGATGGTAAAATAAAAATTTAAAAAACGTAAGGAAGCGTTGAAATATTCCGGTGTTTCAAATGCCGGATCATATTCATCATTTTCTTTTAATATTTTCAACGAATATTTAGGAACTTTATTTCTTAAAAAAATCATTGTGGTTTAATTTTTATCATATTTTTTTTTCAGCGCCTAAAGACTTGGTGATTGTTATTTTAAAATTCAAATTTTTGTGCTTTGAAAATATTTTTATTTTTATTATCTTGGTTATATATTTTTTAAAATCATTTCAATAATTCTTTTAAATACATTTTTATCCTTATCAAGAAATCTTGCAATCACCTTTTTATAAACTCGCTATCAGACGGTGTCTTTTATATTGAAATAAAATTAATTGAGCATAAGAAGCTGATAATTACATTCTAAAATATTAAAATATTGTACTATTATCGAAAACACATAAATATAAATTTTCGGAACTCTAATAAATTGGGAAAAGGGTGAAAAATGTATTACAACAAAATACAATCTTGAAAGAAAGAAAAGATAAAAAATTTTGGGTTAAGACATGATCATCCATTATTATTTTGTATCTGATCGTAACATGTAATTGTGAAAGTTTTGAATATAACAATAATTCAAAACTCCCTCCATAAGATATATGTATGTTCTTTAAAAAAAATGAAAATTACGATTTTAAGATTATAGTAGGTATATCAAGATCGGTACAGTAGGTACACATAAATTAATCAGCCCCCTTTTTTGGTGCCTCTCCTAACGTTTTCCGAATAGCAATCTCTGTCTATTTTTTCATAAATCGGATCTACAAGCGTTGACTCACTGCATTGTTCAACAAATCTTGGGGCAACTTAAGCAAGAAGTACGTGTTTTTGAATCTGAGATTTCAGAGGCATTTTGGTTTCGCCGGTCTTTTACTGCATTTAAAATAAGTAAAAATTAAGTAAGCTTTCGTAATAACATTGAGCGAAAAGCAGGTATTTTTCTCTAAAAGCGCTTTAAAAGGGGAAAACGAAATAAAGGAAAATATCTGAAATACTACTTAGCAAATGGAAGCACTGAATATTACTGGATTCTTCAAACGTTCCAATCTATGAAAAGTAGAGAACTTTGGACATATATATATATATATATATATATATATATATATATATATATATA
>JAPMOR010126008.1:4960-100597 GCA_026543865.1 Argiope aurantia
ATATTTCCACAATCTTGAATATAACTTGTAGAACAGTTATGCTTCAAGTTATATTAATTCCAATTATCATCCAACGAGATGAAATTTTAAAAAAATGCATATATTACAGACCAAAACGTGTTATTTTTGCAATAAACATATTTTTTATTTGCCCAAATGTAACCTTTTTTTTAAATGAATCTATAGTTATACCAGTTACCACACCGATGTTATGTTGATAAAATATATCTGGTAATAATGGTCAATAGTAATCAATATATCTGGTCAAAAATATAGCTCGTTTCAATGTCATTTCATAAATATACAAAAAGAGTTCACCAATTTTTAAACACTTTTATTTAATTTTATTTATTAAATATGATTTTATTAAATTGATTCTTCGTTTTATTCGAATGCAAAAAATATTATATGCTTTTCAATGTTTTTATTTCTAAATGTCTTTTATATGAATGTTCCTTGAATGTAGAGAACTTTGTAGAAAAATATATTCCAGTAAATTTTTTTTAATTAAATTTAATTCTATTGACTCTTCTTTTTATTTGAACTTTATAATTCTTAATAAATATGCAAAAATTTGGTATGCCTTTCGATATTTTTATGGTTAAATGTCTTTTGTTTAAATGTTCTTAAACTGTTTCTTTGATATTTTATTTAGTGTTTACTTTGATTTTAGTATAATTTTGAGGATTCACTTTGTGTGCCATATTCCTGTATATTTGATGTATCACCATTTTTTTGTATTTTTTTTAACTTTATAACAAAAAGTTTAATAGCACACATTCTCAAATACACAAATAAAAGATGACTTCTTCTTTTTTAGATATTTCTAACAGTTGTTAATGAATACATGGATTGGTCTCGTTCATTTCTGCAAGCATTAGATATTTTTGACGGTACCGTTGATGCTCTCGGAGATGCTTTGGTAGTAGCCCCGGTCATAAGAGCGGGGACCTTCCACAGTGGCGGAATACCACGTGAAGATGCATACCCATCACCATCCTTACAACCTGCAAGTAAAGGGAAGAAGAGTTTCTTCTACATTTTTAATCATCAGTCAGAATTCGCTGACTATGCCACTAGGTTAGGATGCATACATGGGGAAGATCTGTCTTATGTATTTGGTGCCCCCTTAGTGGATACGTTGTCACATTTCACAACTAATTATACCAGAGCAGAAACCACATTGTCTGAAATTGTCATAACATATTGGACAAACTTTGCCAAATACGGGTAAGTATTTATTTGAAATATTTATATCATTAATTGCTTACTATAATTAATAGAATTTTGCATTCGAAAGCAAACTGATTTTTGTGTGTGAAAATTTGCTCTTATCTCTTATATCTTTGCTACCTTATCTCTAAAATATATCCTTGGTTTTATATCAATGGAGCGTTCGGCATACAGAGAATGATATTGTAACTATCAATTACAGTTCTATAGTATAACAGAATTGACACAAAGGTGAAATTTCTGCCCAGAACAGAAAAAGAAATTCTCCTTAGAACAAAAAAAATGTTTATCAATGGAAAATTATCCTTCTTATTTACAATGACTATTATAATATATATATAAAATTAGAAGAAATATTCAATTGTAAAAAAATTACGTCACATATGGAGAGGAATAAAATATATTTAAACTCCAAGAATACATCTATTTTTGTTACATGTGGAATATATTTTCTTAAGGTTGAGAGATGACTGCATTGTTTAAAAAAAATATTGCGATAAAAAGAAACTATCACGGTTGCAAATATAAATAAAATTTATCTCCTTAAAAATATGCAAGAAATTCTGTTCGATATTTAAATCAAAAGTATAATATGTCGTCCCCCCTTTAATAGTTAAATCTATAAATGGTTTAAGTATAAATTGTTTTGTAAATGATCAAAGTTTCAAAAAGCATTAGTCTTGGAATTCTGAATATAGGATCGAAGTTCATTAAGTTTCGTCGAATTGGTATTCAACTCTACAGAAGTTCACTTGAAATGTATTTATCTTTTCAATGCTAATGTGCTAAGAGATTTCTTTCCTCCGAAACCTTGATATTTTTCAACTACTTTATAAGAAAACAGCTATTCACATTCCAGTTCAAAGCACGGCTAAATTTATTTTGGATAAAATTCAAAATAATGAACGCACACATATAAAGAAAACTTTACTTAAGCTTTTAGAAGTTCACATAATGCAAATAACTCAACAAAGTACAATCGCATTTCAAAGTATTCAAAAGGAGGGAAAATCGCCAAGTATTTTTAAATCTTATCGAACAAACAAACAAAAAAAAAACGCCTTTTGAAATCTTTCATTTAAAAAGTGTATAAAATTCTTGCGTATAAGTGAAGATTGGAATGCTCCCAGTTAGCTTGGCGTATTTCAAGCAGAAAACAATGAATAATACTCGAGCTTTTAAACGATAGAAAAAAAAAAGAAAATGAAATCAGTTTTGAATTCATTGCTTCAAATAAAAGTCTCGTCCCCTTCATCTCTTCTTTGAATTGTAATGATCATTTTGTTTCTTCACATTGCTGCGAAATGAGAATTTTTCGTTCGCAGGGCATTGGGGTACAGACTTTGAAAATAAGGAAAGTATTTATGTTTTTCTTAAGTTTTTATTCTGTTTCTTCTTCTTCCTTTATCTTTTCTTCTTTCGAGTTTCTTAAGATCTTTATTTATATGTATATATATATATATATATATATTCCCTATTTTGTTTTCTGTTCGCGTAATCAGGATTGAGGACGGTCTTTGTTTATCCTGGACGCGTTTCGAGATGAGCTCTTTAACTTGGAAATAGAGTAATATTTCCAATCGTTTTTAAGGATCTTAGCAATCTTTTTTTTTTCTTCCGTTCTTTATCTTCAGAACGGTTCTATCAATTTTAAAATTCTAGTGCACAAAAATTTACTTAATTTATACATTGTCTCTTTCTAATAATATAAATAGAACTATGCAATACATCGTTAGTATCTTTTCCTCAATTATGTCGTTTCAAAGCTATTAGTCTCTGATATCACAAATTACGCGAAAAAGAAAATATGACCCAAAGCAAATTTCATTTAATGAAATTTCAAAAGTTAACAACAGAATCTTATAATCTGGCTTTAAGTATAATAAGGGCTAAAACCCCTCATTGTACTTAATAGCACCCTTCAGGGGATTCGCCGACTTTAAATGAGTGCTGGTGTCCCAATCCCGAGGTACCCAGGGATCTTTTCTCTTCACTTCACGGATAGTTTTTGGGAAGAGAAACCTTTTCATAAAGATTTCTAAGCCTCATATTGATGAGTAAAGTGATCTTTTGACAACGTATTCAGTATGTAGTGAATTGGGAGCATACGGCGATGAATAATTTCAGAAGTGGTGGAGTCGGTGGGAACTGCAAGATTTGATATCAGCTGTGGGTCATTAGAGTTATGCTAAAAATAAAGTAGATTTTTATGATTCGCTAGTAAAGAATGTCGGTAGAAGTTTGAACTTTTTTTCGAAAATAAGTGCATTCTCGATCCGCCCACAGAAAAGGTTACAAAGACCCATAGGGTTGGGTAAAATAGATTTTCGCAGACAATGTGGAAAATGAATTAAAAGGTTGTGTTTATCTTTAGTTTTCAGCGTAATGCAGGGCTGAAAGTTATGGATAATGACGGTTGGTAAGCATTACATCTAGACAGGTATGGAGGTTTTGATTAAACTTTGTTTGGGGATTTTAATGAATTTGTCGGAAAATGTGTTCATTAAGTTTGGAGAGTACATTGTGTTGAATAATAGAATGGAAAAGTGTAACAACTAGATGGGTCAATTGTTGAAAACACCTCATATGAGGATTAAAAAAAATTTAGATTGGAAGTTGATGGTCCGGATTCACCCATAAAAAAGGCTTCAAATATCCATGTGGATGGGTAAAGTATATTTTTTGCCACATAAGAGGAAAATGCCTGAGGCGATTTTGAAAGTATGGGGGATGGTGACCATTTGGTAGTTATAGTTATGTTTGGTAGTTACGGTATATGGCCCTCCATTTTTGATAGACATAGATAATTTTGTCAAACTTATTTTGGTGGGTAGTATGAATTAGATGAAGTTAGAGTAATTAATGAAAAATTAGTTTCGTGGATCGATTGTGTTGGATAATAACGAAATAAATGTAACATCAGTTTAAAGTGAGTTAATTGTTAATTACGTCTGAAAAGTAGGAGAAGTAAAGTAGAATTTGGATCTCGTAAGGAATGTGAGGTAAGGAAGAGATGTTGGAGATGGGATTTAAACCCAAGACAAGAATGTGGTCGACAAACGATGATGACTTCAAGCACAAGATTGTTTCGACATAATGCACTTATGGAGAAGGGAGAGGGGTTCGACCTCCTCTAAAAGATTGTCAAGTCTGGAGCATTGATTGCCGGTATACCTGGATTCTGATTGTACCTTTTCAGTCTATCACAGTAAACCCTGCTTTTACGGTTTATTTCTGCGGAAACAGGGTGGCTAGATATGATCAAATTATTTATTAAAATACTGCCACAAAAATATTCTCAAGAAAAATGGGAAGTTGTTTCTACAGGAAGGTCAATGAGCCTTGTCAATGCAGGTATGCTAATAGTAAGCGTTAACCAATTAATAAGTTAAAATGGTATATGGTGGCTGCAATCATAAAAACTACTATTGGTCACAACACTGTTAAACACCGGTTTTGAAATGGTAAACTGGATAGATCATGAACAAGATTTTGAAATGGAATAATGGATTTATACAAAAACGAAGCGATCTTTTGTGTATTTATTTTCATTTTTATTTTACTCGGAAAGTGCAGTTTTACTTATTTCAATACAAACAGTATGATGTCTATTTAAATTTTTAATCAGTTTCTTTTGAAAATATTGAAACTAATATCTAAAACTGACACTAAAGATAAAAATTTGACAAGTGTATATGCATGAGTATTTTATAAATTTCAATTTCAAAAACTGAAAAAAAGTACTAAATGCATTAAAAACTTCTTATGTGTCATCAGAGGCAAAAATATAGGGCAATCGTTATATTTCATTGCTTTCATAAAGAACCATAGTTGTTAGCAAACAACAGTGGTTTTTCTTGTATATATAATTTAGAATGCATTTCCATGTTGTTACTGTGGACGCATATTCACTGTGAATGTAGAAATTTCTTTCTTTTTTTTAACTTTTTATTATGCTTAAATAGACATTTTATTTCATCCAATCCAATATTATTTTATGCTTCTAAGTTTAATATTAATTCTCTATATGCATATTCTTTTGACAGTTGGTATTGAACGCTTTAATTTTACTTAATAATCCACCTTCGAATACATATCGAATGTGACCTTTTGGCTAACGCCATGAAGCAAAGCAAAACTATTAACGAGAACACTGATTCCCCAATTTATAGAGGTCCTTGAACTAGAGAATTCCCATGAAAATTTCGTAGCGGAGAAGTCCGATCTGTTCAGGTGACAAATAAGGTTTATATTTTCAGTTTTCACTATATATGAGAGATTAAAAATAAAGTAATGACTTTTCTGTTCGTATTTCTATACCAATAACACCAATGTTTTTCTTGTATGTGCTTTTCACTGATTCCCTATTTAAAGAGGTCCCTGATACAAAATAAACTAGAAGAATCTCTGAAGAAATAGAGCCTGAGAAGACTGGTAAGTTCGGCTGGCAAATAGATTTATCGTACTAACAAACACAGTATATTTGAAGATGAATGTGCGTGTGATAGATATTATTTTTCTGAACATTTTCTCCGCTTTGTGTTCCTGAATTTACTTTTCTTCGTTATTGTAATACTTGATACGCCTATATTCTGATTAACAAATGAATAGCGTATATATTTCACATTTATATGCAGATGACTTCCAAATGATTTAAAAAATTAAAATATTATATTTTTAAAAAATTGTTTGTTTGATTTATCTGTTGATTTCATTTCAGTGACCCAAATGCATCTGGTCACAACGGTGAAGTCCACATGGACAATGTTCGAGGACGTTACGAAAGAATTGTTTGGCCACCATATGAACCGATTCATCAAAAGTATATCAGTATATGTAAGTGATTCCTTCAGAAATTTCTGATTTAAAATAAGTCAGAACTGGAGCGAGAGTCCCTGTGGCACTTTCTCGCTTATTCTCCAATACATGCCTTATATCTTTTGCCCTACAAAAAATTTTGGAATTTGGAAAATGTCGCAAATTAATTCATAGCATTGTCGAAAATTAATTACAAAATTTAGATATCTAGCGTAACTGCAAGCCGTGGTGGCGCGATGGTTAGGTCTTGTATTTGGAACTCTGGGATTCGAGACCTGATTCATCCAAGCATCTGTCTTAATCTAAGCGGATGGTGACTTTTTGACCCCATCCATCCTTTATTGTTTTGGAATTCGAGAAATTTACAAAAGTTTGCACCTGTTTCTTCTTTTATCCCTCCCATATCTCAATGATGTCTTTCGATATTTTAAATGGTGTTTAATGATTATATTTTAAATATTTAATAGTTTTGGCTAAAAAATTATATTTCAAATGCATACATCTACATTTAATAGAATTGAGCCAGAATTGTTTAAAATACATTATTTGTTTTCATTAATTGAAAAAATTTCTATATGTTTAAAAAAGTAAGGGAATTAATGGGAAAAAGTTCACTATCTAAATCTAAGAAATCGATTTCATTAATTTTTGGTTTCATATTTAAAAAAAAATGGTTCCTAAACATGCCAACAAAAACTTTTTGCCCTCGTCCTGCAGTCCTGAGATGAATTGAAAAAAAAAATTCATAATGCATCATTTTCTATAACGAAATCTTGCAATATAATTCGCTGAATCTGCAAGAGAATTCTTTGATGATATCTCGATACGTCATCAATGGTTGTCAACATCATGTCTCTCCGTTTCGCGTTTAAATTAGTTGTGATAAAATGCACTTTATCGAAGTTGACACAACATTAACCGCACATCTTCGTCCATCGTAGTAAGGACATTAATATAGTTATGGCGACGAATTTTAATAAAATATATTTTCTCAAGTGAAATAAAATACTATTTTAAATTATGACTGCATAATAAAGGCACAAATAAATTCTTATTGGTTTTCTCATCTTTAAAAATGGCAAAGTGAATTGGAGAATACGATCCGGATTCTGAGTTTGTTGTTTCTATCACATTTTTATTTTGCAACCTCTCCTGTGAATGTTATGGAGGGTCAGATAACCTGTGAAGATATATCGAGGAATCATGAGATTCTTTTCAAAATTCAAATTTGTAAATTCAGTGTATTAGATATTTTTCAGTGCCTGCGACTAGTATACTCTATCAAGGAAATTCCAAACAAAGATTGAGATATGAAATAATACTTTTAAAATTACGGTAGTGAAAAAATTCGATAGTTGACAAAAAGGCTTCATTGATTTGATAAGAATCTCAAGTGACTATTGATAATTTTAATTTAATATAAATTAAAAATTGTCGAAATCGGTAGTGTTTGTCGCTGCGAAAAGGATTCTTTGATTTTGATAATAATTTTAAAATGTAGATGACAGACAAACATCTTATCGTTAAAGGTGGCTAGTAATTTAATAATTTAATGCTCTTAAATAACGTATAATTTATGATAAAAAGGAATTAAATCAAAATTGGAATTTATAGTATGCAGATATAAATCATATAAAGCTGTGCATTTATTAAAAACGTGTGCATATCCCTATTTATAGAGTATTCTGTGCATTATATGGTAGACAATTTTTTACATAAAGAATATTGTATCCACTCTTCCCATATAATTTCTGCTACAAGAAACTCCATCGGAAATTGGGACTTTACCCCAAGCGATGCTAAATTTGTTAGATTAATCTTATAAACTGAATGAGCCATGATTTTCCTTGAAATTTGTCTTGAATCTACGGCTGATTCTTCTTTTAACGATTCTTCTTGAAATCTTTTGCTTTTGATTTCTTCTTTAGATAGATAATCAGGTTGATAAATTATTGTATTCAATTTAAAATTTGTCATTCTGTGAATATAATATACTTATCTCCCACCGAAAATTTGGTTTGACGGATTATAAATCTGAATTCAATAATTTAAACAAAAAAAATTGCAAATGAGAGAAAAACCTCAAAATATTCCCAATTGGACGAAATAAATATCATGAATCAGGAAATAAAGCTTAAACATGATAATATTGAGAGAATTTCTTACTGAAATCGACACTTTTCTAAAGCATAAAAAGCGCAAATGCCCTTCCCGAAACTTTATTGCATACTTTTCAATAAATGTCTTACTACAATATTGTGCATAATATTGATGTTAATGCAGTTTTTTTCAAATATTAATTAATTAATTAAATTTGTTCAGTAATTTCTGTTTGGTCACAAAAGTCGCCAAATCCGTCGCATGTCACTAAATGGTCACCAAGTTTCTCGCCAAGCTTTGAGATTACTGAAGCGACACCCGATCATAAATAATATAAGAAAATAAGTAGGAATTCAATTAAAATTTTTTTTATATATTATTTGATGTAATTCTTCATTCATTATGTAACTTAAAATATTAATTCATTAATTAAATTCAATTATTTTTATACTTTAAATAGAGTTGCCAAGTCTGTCACCAAGCTAAACATTTTAATAAGTAATATAAAAGCAATATATAAAACTTGTAGTGGATGACACTTGATTTTAATACAGTTTTTTCAATTCAAATTCTTTTTTGCCACTTAGTATTGTAATTCTGTCATATATATATATATATATATATTAATTGTAATTACTTATTAAAAATTAACTAAAATAAAAAAAAATGTTGATCTAAGTAGGAATTGACATTAATTTTTTTTAAAAAATATATATTTTATTTGTTTTTGCATAGTATTGATGAAGGATAGTTATGAAATATAAATCCTTCATATAAATCTATAATTTTTACTAAATCTGTTGTGCGGATATGAATTTTGAATACCTTTTGGAGACAGAATTGTAGTTTTAGTTATAAAATCACGCACCGGATTTTATTATTTTAAATCATTTCTCTAACAATTTCTTGCGCTTACGTGCATGGGAAATAATAGACAGACAGTCCATCAAACCGTCGACAGATTGGGTTCAAAATTTGATAGATATAGATTTTAGATTCTAATCCTGTGTATAAAATTTTATTTATTTAGCTCTTTAAGATTTTAGTTATCGTGTTTATTTGTCTTTCACACGGACGGTCGGGGAAGATTTCCTTAGATTGGATTGGTTTAAAATTTCACAGGAATCCACAAATTTTTTCTTATGTCTAAATATCAAATTCTCTAGCTCAAAACATTGTATCAAATATCAGATTTTCTAGCTCAATTCATCTAGTTCAAAACATTTTTTACGGATAGACATATTGCCAAAAAAAAATTTTTTTTTTCAAATTCAGATAAGCCTGAAATTTGGAGATAAGTAAAATCTCAAGTTATAATTATTCTGACGATTACGATACATTCTCTATATTTCGTATACTTGTAAGAAAAAAAATGTTTATTTAAAAAATGTCGTGACAATATACATACATAACAATAATGCTGGCTCAATCGAACATTTTCCACATCTTTGACACTGAACGGCATCCTTTTACATATAACATATAACATATTTGTATTTCACCCAGCTATATCAATAGAAAATAAAAACGTTAAATTTCTGTTTACTTAATATGAAGTATTCCATTCAAATTCTTAAATTACTTAATGGAAATTTCTAAGTTAATGAATATATAGAACTTGAGAAGCCATTTCGTATTTTAATAAATATTTAATGATTTAATTTTTTTATTGACTAGTAATATTTCACAAATCTGAAACTCTTTCAATATATACCTTTTCAATATTGATAAAAACTCAAATAATATCAACATTTATATGTAATAAAAGAGTATATTAAATTTCTTAGTTATCTTATTTAAAATTTCAGTAGTTTGAGTAATTAATTTCACATAATAATTGTAGAATTTCTTGGTAATTTTTAAAATTGGAAAAATCAAATATAATTCACCCCTCTTCAATATAAATTAAGTGCATTTAGGATAACTTTTAATCCCATTAAAGTATTAGTAGACTAATTAATACTTATAAACGTTCCATTATTGAACGAGATTAATACAATAATTATAAACAGATTTTCAGGAATATAATCAGCTGATTTCTATAAGGCGACAGTTGCAATGCATGCACCTATACCTCTTAAATTATTTATTAGTTATTAAGAAATACTTGTTTTAATGCCTTTATTGATAAGTATAAGGTAGAAATTCTATCGAGGGAAGAGCATCCCACAAAAGATTAAAATTTCCAATTAAATAGTATTCGTTGAGGTAATTAACGTGAAAGATGGCAGAGTGTAAACAAGCAATTTCTTTCTCTCAGGGTTCTCATTCACTCTCTCTCCTCAATTTGCTCAGCACCTAGTATTCTTTGGGTAATCTTCTCCAATTACCATTTTTCTGGAAGGGATAGTTTGAAAATTTAGGTTTTAAAATTAACATTTCTTCTCATTACCAATCCTGAGCGAGTGCGATTAATGCATCTAAAACGTTACTGGTTCACAAAAGAGTTTATTTGGTAAATTAACCGTACGTGGAATATGTGCCATTTAATAGGGATTTCGCAAAGCAGGATTAAGGCCCTTCGTTGCTGAAAAGAGAGGGGATTTCAGTGGGGATTACTTGTAATCGCTCCACAATTGCAGGCCCCTCTTTCGATGGGTCAAAGTAATGACGATGACTTCTTTAAGAGATTCTGCTTAGGAATTTATTCCCTACCAAATATTCCGAGATCCTAAGAGAGTCATAGAAGATCTAGGCTCTAATTTCTGCTCACATATTCTTCGGAAGCTGTTTTCCCCCGTGGCATGTCGAAAATTCTCAGGATGGTTTCCGGAAGAACTTGAGGGTTTATTCCAGCATCTTAATACCTAAGCTACTTAAAACTAAAAGAGCTTGTGCCCTACTTACTTAAGAAGCTTCAAGCAACCTTTCCACTCAACAGAAATTATCCTTAGTTGGACCAGAGATAGAATCTAAAATTCTACCAAAATGTATTATGAAGCATTCGCTTAATTGGTACAATAGATTAAGCAAGAATCTCAATTTAAATGTTTTCATTGCTTATTTTAAGTAGCCATTCTGGTTCACTAAGTTTCCAGTAGTAGAAGACTCTTAACAGACTATATAAGAGGATAAACGATGTACATTTCTAACATAAATACTTTCTAACTTTTGGCACACAAATACCTTAAAACGTAGATTGTTCATACTTTCAGACTTAAGATAACGGCTTTAAGGTTTTTTTTAAAGCTAAATATCCATCCCTATCACATCCTTTCTAAAAACAGCGAATGAAGATAGTTGTACCTAATTAATTTGTTATGGTCTTAGAAATCTGAATCAACTAATATCAATAGCTGAACTAAAACGGAATTAAACCTGCTACCAAACTGTAGCATGTCATCTATTTAAGAGTATAACAGATGAGGAAACAAGCAAAAAATTCTTTTTCGTAATATATATAACGGAAAAATATTTTTCTATTTTGCCAACGTTTAGTGAATATAAAATAACTAAATGTGTTTGAGAATATGATAAGAATACTTGTATTTACCCAATTAATATTAAATATTGTGCAATCTTACAGTCATCAACTACTTTCAAAAATACATTCGATATTAAAATCTAATACTTTTATAAATTCGTAATATCTTAAAACATGAATACTTATCCCGCGCCATGAAAACAATACTTCTACTATACATCCAAGCAGTATGAAACTAATTGAGATAAAATTATTCTTTTCATAATAACATTCAGTATTTTGAAATTAACAGAACTCAAAATGAAATATAAATCTTTAAGCCTTCTAGATTAATGTTATTTTTTCAAAAAAAAAAAAAAAACCCTGTACTTATTACATATAAAGCTTTATCGCAGAAATTGGGACATCAAATGCAATATTTTATAATTGCGTTACCAATATCAATATCCAAATTAACTATCATAAATAAGTAGTTTTTACAACAAATATAATGAAACAACATTTGGTTCAAAAGTAAAAAAATCTGTTTCTAAATTTTGTAGGGTCTTAATAAATTATTTACGCAGGTTGTAAATTGTTATGCACTGCCATTATTATTGCAAAAACATTAAAACTTAATTTAAGATGTATTTTACAATAAAACCTGAGAGTTTGGTTATTACTTTACCAAAGATACATCAAGTTTTATTCATTTAGGCACGAATAATCTCGTATAATACCCATTCATTATATAGTTCGTAATTTCGTGTATTCTGCTTTTTATCAGTTTTACATTTGAATTAAAATTATATAATACAGATAATTTTTAAAATTATATGGTATATAAAATAATCAATTGAATAAAGTCGTTAAAACATCATTTTTTTTTCAAATTCACTCAAACCTTTCATAAAAAAAAGATTGTAAAGGAATATTATTTCTTATATTGATATAACACGAACTGAAACAGAAATACTTTTTTTTTTTACAATAACTCATGTGATAATAGAATGATTTCGTTTAATTTAAAAATCTATATACGCAAATGCAGATTAAAAGTTATAAATATATTCATTATATATATATATATATATATATATATATTGTATTATATATCATGTTTATTATAAATATATTGCATTATATATCAAGTGAATACATTCTATAGCTATGAAGCCCAGAATACGTGACCACTACCATGCCCACCGCCTCTCCTATTGGCTGAATCTGATACCACGCCTGCACGACTCTGGTGATGGGAACACTTCGATACAGCACCACCGTCTCCATGATCACGATAACCCATACAGCTACGATGGAGTGGTCAGACACAGGGACAATTCAGGAAGTCTTTATCCGGCCTTCACCACCCCCTTCCCCGAAGAGGAGAGGGTCCAAATAGTGGAACCACAGCCCAATGAGACGTCGAGGAACGTTAACATAACAGTGAAAATCGAAACGGAAGTGGTCCCAGTCCAGGATAAGCATCCTCTTGGGAACTTGACCAAGACATCCAGTGAAGATCCAGCTGTGTATTCGACAGCCCTTATCGTCACAATAGCTGTCGGTTGTTCCCTGCTGGTACTCAACGTCGTGATATTTGCCGGTATATACTATCAGAAGGAAAAGGACAGTCTGGAGAAAAAACTGCAAAAGACTTATTATGAGGTACGTGTGTTGCATGAACTACTCTTTAATATCTTTATGATATACAATAAGAATTAATAGAGGCTAAGTATAAACATTCTAAAGAAAGCAATTATTATGAAGTCTTAAATTAATCCACTTAATTTGAGTAGAAACAAATATAAATTAAAATTTATGCTTGGAAGTTAGAATCCAATTTTGAATCCATAAATTATATACCGGAGTAAAATCTCATATTTCGGAAAAAGTAGCCAAATGTATTGAAAAAAATAAGAAAATATAAAAAAAGATCACTATGGAAATATTTTAATATTTGAATGTTTATTTTTTAAATCATCAACCACTCACAAGTGTTATGAAATAAATGTTAATTAAATCTTTCTCTTGTGACATAACAGAGCATAGATTAACCAAAAGCTACACTGGTGGGAAAAACTTAAGCAACAATGCAAATTTTAAGCAGATAGCCATGAAATTGCAGAAAAGGAGTTCTTGCGATCAGTACAATGAACACTTAATTCAAGAGAAAGGTCATGCGTATGCAAATATCAGGAACAAAACGTCACAGGCGACGTGAGCGTACCCAAAACGTGCGGAAGGCGCGCGCAGCTCAACACTACAATAAAAGGAAGGGCAGAGACGCAATTAAAGACATTCGCTGCAAGTGCACGTGAGTTAATTCGTGAAATATGGCTAGCAGAAATCACCTGGACGATTTCACACGTGGAAGAATGATCGGAAAGCTGGAGGAGGGGCGTAGTAGGGGCGTGTGACCAGTGTAGCTGAAGAGTTCGGAATCAACAAAAGTGTCGTTTCGCACACTTGGAAAGTCTTCCAAATCACAGGTACAGCTGTGAGAAAGGTTGGTGGTGGCCGCCCCAGGAAAACAACTGCAGTGGATGACCGACATATCGTTCTGCAGGAGAAAAGAACCCGAAACCAGTCAGCAAACGCCATTGCTCAGCAACTGTGTGCAGCAACGGGGCGACAAGTGTCGCGTTTTACTCTGTCCAGACGCCTTCACAAAGGTGGTCTATTCGCCCGCCGTCCTGAACGCTGCATCCCTTTGACAGTTTCCCACCAGCGGCACCGTTTAGAGTGGTGCAGGGAGCACAAGAACTGGACATCTCATCAATGGAGTCGTGTCCTCTTTACAGATGAGAGTCGTTTTAGTGCCACAAGCGATTCCCAACGCCAGTTGATTTGAAGAGAGGTCGGGACAAGGTTTCATCCCAGTAACATCACGGAAAGAGACCGCTTCGGTGGTCCTGGAGTTGTCGTCTGGGGATGCATTATGATGAACAGGCGGACTGAGCTCCACGTTTTCGACAGAGGTTCTGTAACTGGAAATCGCTATTGTCAGGAGGTGAACCTTCCCCATGTGCGTCTGTTCCGAGATGCCATTGGATCAGGCTTCGTTTTTATGGATGACAATGCACGGCCACACATGACTCATGCTGTTGAGGAGCACCTGGAAAGTGAAGATATCACTCGAATGGATTGGCCGGCATGCTCCCCTGATTTAAATCCGATAGAACATGTGTGGGATGCTTTGGGGAGACGCCTTGTGGCACAATTACATCCTCCTGGGAATACCCGACAACTTAAACAGATGCTGATTGAGGAATGAGCACTCTTATCTCAAGAACTGTTGGACAATCTGGTGCTGAGTATGGGCAGACGGTGCGAAGCAACCATTGCAATAAGGGGAGGGCATATCCCATACTAGAGAACATCTGCTTGCTGTTCTTCCTCTTGGACAGACAATCATGTGTAACGATACTATGAGTTCATTAAAGCCTTTTTTTGTTTGATTCCATACTGTATGCATTGTATTCATTTCTGCGCAACTATGATTTCGTCATTCTTTCAGAAAAAAATGCTGCATCTCATTTCTGAATTTCATGTCTCTCAGATGATTTCTCGTGAAGTTATGGCAAAAACACATAGCTGTTTCTTAAGTTTAGCACACCAGTGTGGAATTCGAATTTTAAACAAAACCTGTATTTTAATTATTTATTTATTTTTTTAAGATTGTATTTAGAATGTGCTATTTATTTATATTAAAAGTCATCGAATTTTTTGCTGATTTATCGAAAAGATTTACATACTCTCTATCAAATTTGTATCAGTTTCAAATATCTAAATCTTAAATTAATTTCATATATTTGTTGTCTCTCTTCTCAGATATAAATACATTGAGATTTTAAACAGATTTATTAAAAAGCTGAAATAAGTCTAAATAATACCTGCTAGAAATTGAAAAATATTACGATAACATTTATAGGAATTTAAATTCATATATTGATTAATGTCATTGATGTTTAATTACACGCCCACATTTACATTAGCATATGCCACATAAGTTGAAATTCCTATACCTCTGTTCATGAAATATATTCACAAACTTTGCTTTAAAAAGAGGCTGGCAACAGGTTAAGTATTTTCATATGCTAAAAAGGCTTTGCTAAAATTTTAGCGTCATCTAAGATTCTTCTTTGGGTTCTAGATCTAAGACAAAATTTTTAAATAATAACAAAATTGAAAATTAAATAGCTGAAATATTTTTTTTTAATTTCGGAATTAAATTTTTTAATTGACAAAAAGATGGACAATTGAATAATAAAAATTCTAGTCATTTCTAATTTATAATGTATTAGAAGTGTTTGCTCAAAATTTAGGACATATTTTAAAATGTGATAAGAATTAACAGCACAGATAATTCATAAAAGTTATTTCATAATCGTAGATTTATTTAATTTCTGAAATTGTATAGTTTGCTATTAAAGAGACCATCTTTAAAATTGTGATTTCCCTGAATATAAGGAAAAAAAAATGTTCCTTGCAGACGTTCCGGTTTCGACTTTTTCAATGTTATGACGTCTTTATTCTGCTTTGCCAATTAATATGAATAAGATACCATATTAGATGGAATTTACGAAGAGAGGATTTTGCTACTACAGTGAAACAAATTGTACAGTATATAAAGTATAGTAAAGAAATTTTGTAAACTGTGTGAATATTGGCCTTATCATTGCGCATTTTATATCCCAGTAGTTGTAATCCTGCAAATAAGCTGTATATACAGCTAATTAAAATTATGAATAATTTAATATATATTATAATTTAGATCAATTCATCTATAGAGGCTTAAAATATTCCTTGATTTATTTCGGTCCATTTCACCTATGAATGAAAATATATTCTTGGTTTTGCAACTAAATCCTGCAGATCAATTCGTTCAATAAAGATTAAAATATTCAAAGTGGTATTTGAAACCATTAGAGAATACACGCATAATGTCTTTATACATTTCCATATTACTGTATAAGGAGTTCTTAGAAAATATCATAAATACGAACCTTTGATTCTAAGGGGATAAATATAGCGAAAACTGATACTTAGGAGTAAATTCTTCTAAATGTTTTTCTGAATTCATATCACTCAAGAAGCTTTCGAAATATTTTGAATAGCATTGCAATCAGGCCTATTTACCAAATCACAAATTCACAAGTCCAAAATGATACTTTCATATATCTGTTATTTTACAATTTATAATTTGTAACTTGATTCCCTGTATTCAGTTTTATAAATATTCCAAAATTTCTTGCTTTCTATTCTGACTCATTTCCATAAGATAGAAATAAATTTAACTTTTAATAGCCATTACTTTAATACCATTCAGAATTAGGGCATCTAAAATTTAAAGAAAAAATGCTTAGACCTTAAGGCACACGAAAATCCAAGGCGCGTTGGGCCTATTAATCAGTTAAGAATGTAAACCACAATTTGCAGGGCTTTGCTTATACCAATGTTGCGACAATTAGTTAAGTGCCGTGAAAGTAATCTTAGTTCCACTGTCTTTCTTATCAGTCAAGTTGAATGAGGATCTTACTCAGAGTGGGGAAATGATAAATTGCACAAGAGTTCTTCTCCTCCACGCCTCTTGCGTAGCCTCCCCCGCCTCCTTTTTCCGGTAGAAGTGGGCAGCAAACCAAGTGCGGTGGCTTGGAGCGATAATTCTTTCTTTGCCACATAACAAGCGGAGATAAATGGCATTCTATTTTAGCAGAATCTTCGATAAAGTTGTTTATAGTATCCATCTCTTATAAAAAATATCCTAGAAGAGAAAACTTTAAGTCTAAGTTTTAATTAACAGGATTGAAATACTTTATGTGCTTCGGGATTTTGTTTTTGCTTTTTATGGAATGATGTTTTCGAAGATGCATGTTTAGTCTTGAAAGCCAATGAAATTTATGATTTATGGTATTCTTCCAGTATGAACTTACATCAGTATATTTTGCCTTGAAATGGTAATTTGAAATTTGGCGGGTGATTCTTTAATATTTTTTTTTAATATTTCTTCTTGACTCGCAATCTATTAAGAGTCTCAAAATTATTAATTTTCATCTTAATAAAATGACAATTTTGGCCAAAAGTAAGATTTAATCAAAACAAAAAGAAATCTTCATAGTATAAATCCGAATCATAATTATACTTCAACTGTAAACGTCGCAAAAAATGATGCAATGATAAAATTGTATAAACTACAGATTGTTGATTCTATAGTATATCATCAATATTTTTAGTTTAGTTTAGTTATATTAACATCCCGTTTAAAAGCAACACTAGAGCTATTGTGGGATGGACCTCGTAATTTTGAACCACCTGAGCTTGCTCCACCTCTCCAAACATCCACACCCCGACAGATTTAACGTGAACTACACCCACTTACACGACGGTTCTTCGGTGGAATCGGATCTCGATCTTGAAATCCTCTGGTTGCGAAGCCGAGACCTTACCACCAGACAACCGCTGCCCGTTATAATCTGTAATTGCATCAAATTGTAAAATAATTTAAAATCCAAAAATACTTTCGAAAATCTTTTGAAATTAAAGGGAACCTGCAATTAATCATCGCAAATGTACTCTGAAAACTTATATGAATTAGAATCAAAATAAATGCTTCAGATATGATGAAGGGGGATATAAAATTCGTTATCCAAAGATTTTTAAAAAAGATTGCCTCAAATAACCTTGAATTTCTTTGAACCAAAGGCTTCTTTTTTTAAAAAGCAATTTTGTATGATGCTAAAGTTTCAAAAATATAAAAATAAATATATGTAAATAAAGAATGCAAGGAACACGTTTTACACACGCAAATAATAATATAAAATGGTCATTTTCGTAATTTTTTTTTTCGTACCCATAGATTTTAGAAAACGATTACATTTACTCAAAAGTACAGACATTCAAACATTTAACAGATATGGTTTAAAACTTTATAAGTATCTCTATTTCAGATGCTGAAACTGTGTACCAAATTTTATGTAACTACCAAGCTCTTAGCGTTTTGAAATTATTTACCTAACTATAATCGCACAATTTTATAGATATCTTCAGTTGTGGTGGGAAGACCATATATCAAATTTCATTCGTCTACCTCAAAGTGATTTTCAATTACTGTGTTCACAGACAGGCAGACTGATAAATAGACAGGTAGGGAGGTCTGAAACATAAAGATTCGCCAATTTTTGACGATTTCCATACCCCCGCCCCCTTTATACTTACGATATAAACAGTTACTTCACGATAGTTATTTCAATTCTTTAGATCTCACTAAAGAATTTAAATAGAATTCAAGCATTAAATGTAACTTTTTGTTGGGAACAATTCTTAGAATGAACATTTTAAAATGATGCGATAAATGCGATTTTAACATAAAGTATTTTTAGTTCGTTTTCCCAGCATAATCAAGAAGAGAAAGTGTGAAAATGCGAATTATAAAAAAGTTTTTTTTCTTTTTTTTTGTGCTTGAAGAAAGAAAGGAATTATGTTCAAAACTGTTCGCGAAAACTCGATTTATAGAGATTAAGGAGAAAGGAAGCTATGTGAGCTCTAACAAAAAACAATAAAATGGCTTTATAGCGTATTTTATTAGAAAATTCACACTCTTTTTAAAGTATTATAAGAAGGATGAATGTTCATTTTAAAAGTTAGAATTTATTTTTTAGTTCTTAATACAGTTTTTGATTTTGTACTCTTTGAAGCAATAATGAACTATTAATACATTGTATTAAAATCGAACTATTTAAAGCATTGTCTAATAGAAATCTTTTACGGAAAACTTTGAAAATATACTTTGAAAAATCATGAGAATTTCATGACAAATAATATCAAAAACTTTAAAATATTGTCTTGCTTAAAGTTCTGTAGTGATATTTCAAAATTCAACTGAGTCTTAGTTTGGTTAAATTTCAAAAAAGTGCTTTAATATCTTATGCTGCGATTTCTTTTTTATTTTTAGTTCATATCTTTTAACTCATATATAATCCAAAACTTTATTCATAATCGTCCAGCTGGTTCACCGGCATTAATATTTGCAAAATCCTTCAATTAAATATTTTATTTTGCTTGTTCTTGATATTTTTAAATTAAAGAGATATATAGCACCTACTATTTTAAAAGCTTTGACACCATTCCGTACATTCCACAATATTTCTCTCTAATTGCCCGTAATCGCGTCAAAACGTGAGTTATAATTTAAGAAAAGGAAATATTTAAACATTTACTAAAAATCCTTGGTTTATATTTGAAGTGTAAGAAAATAAAGTAAAATCTTTCTGCAATCTTTCTGATGTACGAAATATATTTCATATATTACGTAAAATCTCACAGCGTTATTAAATAAAATTTCTTTTTGATTCAGAAAGAAATTCATTGCACTAAAATAGAAAAACAGATTTCAATAGATAAAAATTATATTCACTTACTCATAAGCGATTTATTTCCATTGCTTAATGTTACTTAGGGAAACAAACTATTCCCTAATTGTAAGAGCAGTTGAGTTAAAAAAAGTATAGTCAAACATATTTAAATAAAAACCTACTCACAAGAGAAAAACAAGTTTTAAATTAATAAATACATCAGCAATAATTGAAGGGCAAAAAAGGATAAAGTATGTATAACATCAATGAAAATGATTTAAGTTTCTTTACAAAAGCTATTTTCTTTATAATTTTGTGAAATTTGATTATAATATGTTTAAAAATTAATTGAAAATATATCTGAAAGAATTATAAATTGTTATCAATGAAACGATAAATTTTGAGTTTAAAAAAAAATATTCATAATTACGCTTTTTTGTTGAGTGGGGGTGCGATAGGGTAGTATGTTTTTAATTTCTAAAAATGAATCTCTTGTGTTATGATATTTTGAGAAAAAAATCTTAGGAATGAGAGGATAAGAGTGAAAGAATTTTTTCACCAAGTTACTCCTATTTTACTGAAAAAATTGGAATTCATCTATCAATATTTGTAGAAACATCTAATACTATTAAGCTATAAGTCACAGTAATAAATTGCATGAAACTTCTTAGATCTGATATCCTTCCAACAAGTTGCATTTCATACAAGAGGAAGAAAATAGCATTTTATGCCAGAATAAAAATCTATTAATCTTGAGTTGTAAACCATTATCTCATATTTATGGCTTTTTCTTCTTTTTGGACGAATACTTGTATCAGAAAAGGAAGTAAAGAACAAGTGTGTTGTTTTCCAATACCAGGTATTAAAACTTTAGATTTTATCGGACACTGATTATTTTATTGTTAACACGAGTCGCGAAAATTGAAAGTGAAGTAAGTCAAGGCATCTGAAGTTTACGACTTGTTTTATAGATTTCCAGAACAACAATTTTGTAACAATAATTTCAACAAAAATAAGAATTTTAGAATATAAAGAATTTCTTGACATATTGGCTTTCTATATGATACTTTCTGTTTACATATTTGTCCTCTATTTTATCAAAACCGCTGGAATATTGTGTTAAGTATATACTGCTGGAATATTGTGATAATGATTAAACGGCATTGCTTTATACCGCATTTCATTATAATATGTGACTGTTAATTTAATTATACGAAACCTAATTTTGAAAATTCATCTAAATCGCCATCATAACATGTGAAATATTAAGTATTTTTTAATTAATTTTGTAAAATAACTGTGATTATTACATTTTCAGGGTGCATCATTTGAGTAGGAAAATCCGGGGTTAGATGTAATAAGGATAAGTTGTGACAAATTCAAGCACAGAGTTTAAAAAAATTTAATCATAATTTTTGCAATATATGATTCTTATGATAAGCCATTAATAATCAGAACTGTTTGTGCCCAACTGAAATTGGTTATGAAACACTTGCTTCGTTAATGGAAAGAGAAATATTTCGTAAACTTTGATTGAAGATGAATTAATTCATCTTGTCAAAAAGTATTTTTCTCCTTTTTAGCATTGCCTATGTATTAAGTTTTAAAAAGCAACTTTCATTTTTTTTCTATTCGTAATACCTCTTTAATATTTATTTCTATTCGTAATATTTCTTTGAATCAACAAAAATGTGCAAAAAGTAAACGTTAAAATAGAAAATGTAACATAATCTTGGGACAAGTTGCATCATATTACAATTTGCGAGATGTTGTTTGATTTTATGATCTAAATATTAGCATACATCCTAAAAATATCGGATTTCTTCCTAAGGATTTATTCCAGAAAGAGTCTAACAAAGCCTCTTTTAACAATAATAATAACATATTATTATTATTTTATAATAATAATAATAAATATAATAAGATTTATATAAGAATTATTAATTTTATATTAACAATTTATTTATTATTATTTTTTCCTAACTCATTTACCTCAGAAAGAATCAATCGAAAAATTAGACCCATTTAATTAAAAAGAGAAACAAGAGAAAAGAATAAAGGAAAATGAAAGGTCGAAGGAAAAAATTCTAAAATAGAAAATACAAAAAAAGAATTTGTGAAGAGTATTTTGAATTAGCTAACACATTCTGAAAATAAACATAAATGGTTTTGCTTTAGTTTGTGAAGATGCATACAACAATTTTGATGATATATTATATTATAATGTATAAACTAATATCCAGTCCTGAAGAACGTTAGGGTTATTTTAGGACAATTTCGAACAGCGTTTAAATGTTGAGGATAACACCTGAGCTAGCATTCCACTCCCTTTAAGTTTCCACACCATACCGTAGAAAGTTGATGGATATAGATATGTTTATTCGACAATTCTTCTAAGAAATCGGGTCTCGAACCCGGGACAATCATTTCCTGGATTAAAAAAAATAAATGCAATCCGCTGTGACCCGCAATTATCAGGAAGGGAAGTTGGTTCTAGGCTTGATTTCAAAATTTGTGAATAAAATGGGTACAATAAGAATCAATCATTGCCTTGCGTTAAATGCTATTTCGATGCCGATTGACTTATATCTGATTAGTTAAATAACATCATAATTTTAGTGTGAATCACTTGATAAATTTTTTAATCACGATGTCAAATGATTATAATATCTACATACCTTGTGCATTTTAATTAATAAAATAATGGTAAAGAAAAAATAATAGTAAACACTGGTGATGTTATTGTATCATGTCTGTTACAACTTGTGACGTTTACGAGGCAAGCTGTAAAAGCTGGCTAGTTTTGTTTCTAGTGCTAAAATCAACAAAATATATAAATGAATATTTAAAATAATTAATAACAAAATCTCTGACGAATAATTAAGTTATAAAAATGATCATAATCAAAAAATAGAAAATACATTAAAAAATATAAATAGTTTTCCAAACATTGCTACCCCTAGCCATGGTCTCTACATGTGTGGTTCATTTATAATGCAAAGCAATCTTCCATTTCTTCTATTTGATTAAGCCTCTGTTGTCGGCTGCAAAAACCGGGTGCATATTTTATCTAAATCTAATAATCTCATTAAATGTACATCTTGAAATTGTAGTCCTCTTTTTTGTTTTAATACTTAAGGGGTTTAATACTATACATATTTTTTGTCATGAGGGTTTTAATACTATACATGTTCATTTTTCAAAGAATTTGAAAAATTGAATTAAACAAATTATAATACAAATTGTAACAGAGTTATTCTAGGGTTATAATTATTTTCCAACAATCTAGGCAATGTTCTGTCTCAGATAAACTAAGCGACGTCTTATATATCTTCATTTTATAGTATTCATTGTATTATATATATTTTGGCTCGTCGCTTACAGTTCTAAATTCGGAAAAAAATCTTCCAATAAGATGAATTTAGGGAAAAACTGTAATATGCGAACAAATCTATTATTTTGATGTATGATTGATTTCCATATATCACAAGATTGGTAATGAATGAATCTCGAAATCATGATAATTTTACTTTATATCAGTTGAATTCGTCTCTTTTTCCCTTCTCCCTTAAAGATAAAGAAATAACCACACCTACATTTTTAAAGGTCTCTTAAATATTTTAACTCAAGTTTCATTGAGCTCAATAATTTAGTTTCGATGCAAAAGAAAGATAGCTGAATAATTTCAATGATAACTAAATTGAAACCTTCAATTTATTATAAGTCTTATCGGTGTCAATATCTTTCTTTTTTGTGCAATACAATATATGTTTAAAGCATTGTCAAATTTATACAAATGACTTATAATCGATTTCCGTTTATCACATGATTGGTAATGAATGAGTTTCTCGATGACAAGTGTTCGAAATATGACTTAAATTTATTCTATATTACATGATTCACATATTTTCTCCCTTCTAATTTAGAGACAAGAAACAGCCACACCTATATATTTAAAGATTTATTAAATATTTTAAACTCAAGTCTGATTATATTCAATATTTTTGTTTAGATGCAAAAGATGATAGATAAATAATTTCAATAATATCTATACGGAAACCTTAAATTTATTTGGACTGCCAATTTTCCATCTGATACCTTAAGTCTTGTTCATGTCGATATCTTTCTTTTTAATGGAATACAACAAATGCTTAAAGCATGGTCAAGTCGAATTCTTATCATTAAACTTCTTCCTGCAGTGTCTAATTCTGCTTACAGGAACGTCGAAGTGAAGAAGACGAAGGTCATCCATCTGGTGAGAAGCCTTTTCTTGTGAAGGACCTCTCGTCTTCAATGATGCTCAACCAGTACTGCCCACCTGCGGAATTCGATGGCAGCCAAACTTTGGACCTAGTGCAACCAAGCAAAGCCAAACACCAACAGTACCAGGCAGCTGGAAAAGGGCCGGAAGGATGTGAAGCTCAGTTTCACATAGGTCCAAGGTTGCCCCAAGGTGAAAGGGAAATAGGCATTCGAGAACCACTCTTGTCGACTTCAAAGCAGCATGCAATCACAGCTAAAGTGGACTGCTTGCAGGCTTGGGAGCATCAAGCGCAAGAGATGACCGTGTAAGTGGTTCTGCAAATGTCTCTCACATATATCGGAGAAGGTACTATTTACTATATGTATGCATAAAATTATTCTAGATTTACTGTAAGATTTTATGAGAATTTGTTTGTGTATTATTTCTTCTCAAAAAACACAAATTGTATTTTGCATATTAATTTTTCCTAGATACAATTTAAGAAGAAAATATGACCATAGATTAGTTTAATTATATTAATATTCCGTTTAAAGCAATACTAGGGCTATTTGGGACATACCTCATAATTTTGAACCGTGGTCAGATGATGGGGACAACACCAATCCTGGCACTTCCTTTCGAAATGCCCACACTACACCAGCGGGAGAACATTTGTTTCCGAAGGATTTACTGGACACCATATCATCTTACATGATGGGTCTCTGGGCGAATCAGTCTCGAACCTTGAATCCTCCTCTCTCGAAGACGGGATCTTATCAGCAGGTTACAGCAGCTTATTTTAAAATATGGGAAATGCCTCGTAGAGTATCATTTAGTTCAGTAAACAATTCTGAATTTGATTATAAAATATTTGAAATTGAAATCAAAAGGATGCCTTAAATCGAAGACTGATAACAAGGCAAAATGCTGATGCCTAATAACTAATTATCGATATACTATAGAAAGAATTTCGTCTTATTTATTTCTACAATACGGTAACATGTAAAAATATATATTAAATTATTGATTGGTAATCGTATTATTTTTCAGAATTTTGAACGCAAAAAGTTTGAAACGACACCAACTAAAAATTAAAATAAAATATTTTTTTAACGAAATTTCATATTCCCTTTTCTTAGCTGCATTCAAAAGAAATAAAATCGAATGAGTCCTTACATTATGTTACATTTTATTTTTATACATCAGAATTCCTCTCGGTTTTTAATTCGCACCTGTTTCCTTTATTCTAGTTATTCTGTTCTCCTCTTTTATAAATAAGGCCTAGAATTTTAAAAAAAATGTATTATTGAATAAAATTCTAAATGAAAAGTATTTTGTTGTAAAAAATATATCAAAATAAATAAAAATATAAATCATTTGCATTTTTTTGTATTTATTAAAGTTAAATCTAAATTTAATAAAACCGAAGATTTAGTATATGCAAAACAAGAAACTATTAAGTAATTTTAATTATTTAAAAATTGTATTTTTACCAAGAAATTTACAAGAAAACATAATGTACACTCAAGCACATATTTGATTAGGAAAATAGAAATAAATTATATAGTCAAGAATTAACTAGTCTAGAAAATATTCAGAGGAAGTATTTTAACATAAAAATATAATTATTCTATTCTGTCGAATTTATATTATCCTAATACTTCCGATGTCTAATGCATTTATTTTTCTTCAAAAAATCATTATTTTATTTTATTGAGTGAATTTAAAACTTCTAACGTCAAATATATGTCTTTTCACTACTTAGAAACTTTTTGCATTCAAAAAAAATTGTTCAAAGACATCAGTTTATAATTTAAAATTTGAATAAATAATTTTAATGAAGGAAAAAAATGGTTATTTAAATTTAATAGAATAAGATATTTTTTTGTATGTGAACTATTGCTCAAAATATGTAAAACGCAAAATTAAAGTTAAATTAATTAAAGTTAAATTAAATTAAATACAGCAAAGTTAAAATATTTTTTAATAAATTTAATATATTGTTTTAAATGAAAGGTATAATGACTCAATTCTAATTTTTTGCTTAAACAGGTTAATCTATAAATCACAACAAATAATTTTTTTTACTATCAAGAGATTTGCTCTTAAATTTTACAGTTTCATACCAATAAACGATGAATGCATAAAAAATGAATGCAATAAAAATGAATGCATTTAATAGACTGTCTACGGTTTTTAGAAAAAGCAAGTAAGAAAAATTATTTGAATATGCTATATACTTTTTTAGTCCAATCGGATTAATATTTTTTTGAGAAAAATAGAAACAGCAATTTTATCGGTTTAAGTTGTCGACTTGGCTATTCTAAATGGGCTTTTAAGTTCGTATTCAGAAATGTTAAAACATAAGGGGTGAGGGGGGGGGTGAAGGTTTTCAAACAGCATATAAATAAAAATCTACTAATTTCAAAGGAAAAATGTAGAAACAAACAAAAATGTAAATATTATAAAGATTTATAAAATAATTTATGAAACTGATTGATAACCCGATTGCACCAGAAAACATTTTAAGTAAATGGAAATTCTGAATTTTTTCTATTCTTTTTTTTTATTTGAGCAAAGATTTTAAAAACTTAATTAAATACGTGATATATGGAAGTTTATAAGAAATAAAGTTATAACGTTATCAGCAATAGTTTTTGAAATATTTACAATTGTTGAAAAAACAACAACAGGGAATTGAAAAATGCCCTTAAATGTTTTTCTATCAAAATTTAGATCATTACATAAACAAGTTCTGAAAATCCGATTAAGTCCGTGTTATATACAAGAAAGGAATTGTAGCAATACCTGAGATGTTTTGCATTATTTTTTGCACATTCGACATTAGTTGGGAAGAAAAACTGCTCTTTGTAAAATGCCAGTTAACATTTGTCATATGGAATCCAACAAAAGAAAAAAAATATATTCTGAAAGAATTATTCAACTATTTCAAATGGCGTTCTACATTCAAAAACTGTGGTGAAAAATTAGAAAAAGAAAAAAAAAATATCTTTCTGACGATTAATTCATGGAAAAAATTAAATAGCAGCATTTGGGAGACAAAAGTTTATCTCGAAAATAAATTCACGCTTAATAATTGAGACGAAATGTAAATTTCAGATTTAATTTCCGTAATTTTTTTTATAAAAAAAACAGATCAGCTTGACACAATTGGAAATGATAAAAGAATTCATTTAATTTCTTTTTTTCACCTAAGATCAAAAAGTATTTATCGGAATTTTTCGACGATCCTGCTTTAATCCTACAAAGTTGAATTTTTCATAAAGTAAAACAAAAGTCAGTGTAAAGTTTTCATCAAATATTTCCTTTTGTATAACTCGAACAAAAGTGTAATTTCAAAAGTTTAATGAAATTATTTCCACTTTTTAGAATTTACTTCTGATTTATGAATATGGAAGTTAATGTTATATTCTGTACCTCATTTCCAAGTCTTTATAATATTTACAATGATTTTAATATACTCTTTTTCTATAAGTTTAATAGCTATTTATTTATATGTGAAAAAAGGTGTGTTAAATTATCCACTCCTTATTTTGAAACATCTCGAGTTACAAACTTGGAAGCCAATTTTGGATAGATACCTTAATTCGTAAGTCAGTAAGATTATTGGTTTATAAAATAACATTTCATGATAAATTGGATGGACTATTTTTAAAGCATTTTAAGCATTCTATACAGAGACAAATATTTTTAAGGCAAAGAATAAAAAAATACCAAAAACTATCTTTTTTTTTTTAAATAATGCAATCATTAAAGAAATGTAGATATTATTTTTTAAAAAAATTTAAAATGTGTTATTAAAGTTTCTTATGTATGGAAAAAAATGGAAGTTGAGGGATAAATTTGAAAATAATATAACGAAAATTCATCAAGAAATGAATTAATGCTAAATCAAAAAAATAAGTTCTTAACTACACTGAACTTTATTTCGTTTAAAAAAGTAAAACGATATCAGGAGAAGATATTTATTATAGGTGTCGAAGATGTATTGCATATTTTGCCACTTTATATTGTACAAAAGGCCTAAGAAGTGTTTAAAATACTAACTGCTTCATACTCTACCTAAAAATGCTCAAATATTCTATGAAATTAGGATTAACATATGTCTATTAATATTAATTACAAGATTTAGCATTGGTTTTAAGCATTAGAAATATAAAATTTTATATATCATTTTAAGCCTTGCACAGAGAATCACCTTCAAATCTTTTAGAAGTAAAATAAAACCCTTTTTTTTTTTGCTTTCATATATAAATAGATTTTATTATTCTACATAGTATCAAATATCATATTATAATCTTATATGTTCTGCATGAAATGGAACTTTTATTACGTAAATTTAACCCAGAATCTTTTTATTTTAATCTTATTGTAGCAATAGAATTTAAATAGAAGTTCCATATTTGTTTTCTTGTTAAAACTGATTGCATTTTAAAGTTTCCAGATATTACAAAAAAGGCGAGTGTGGAATAATAGGAAGCTGCAAATTCTTTAGTTTTATAAAATCCATATTTAGTCTGCATTTTTCTATAGAAATTTCATTTCAATACTTATTAATTATCTTTATAATGATGCACAAAATAAGTTGTTTTCTATTTTAACTTTTTTACAGAAAACAAAGCATTTTCTCTGCAGAATGGAGTTTATATCATAGAAAGAAAAAAAAAACATTTCATTAACTTTATCTTCTTTACCTGCGCATGTGCGAAGATCATGTGACTTGCGCTACTTTCACTTCCAATCCTCTGTAGACTTTAAACTTAAATAAGAATAAAAATACTTAGTTTAATCCAAAATTAAATTTCCTCAAATGCAATGGAGAGCATTAGTATTGTCAATCTTTCTAATTTTTCCTTTTTTTTTTCCTAGACGTTCAAATTACTTGCCTAAATTCAGATAGATCGGTTACTATCAGATTTACATCGCTGAAAAAAGTATTGTACTATCTATATTTCCTCACCAATAGGTAATAAATAATCGATAATTTCGAAATTATTTAACTTTTAATAAGAATATTTATAAAGTATGTAAATTCATCCATAAAGACAGCACTTTTTAAACAGACTTACTATCAATATACAAGATAATATTATAAACAGAAATACCATTGTATATGAAGTTATCAAAAAATAAGTATAAATTACTTTCATTGGCACCATATTGAAAAGGCGCGAATAAACTTTCAAGAAATAGAAAAATTCTTCTTTTAAAATTCTTGCATAAGCCAAGCGACTCAATCAAAATGCCTGCTGACAACAAAGTCGCCTGCTTTTCCATTTCTCTAACCTCTATTCCACCATAAGCGTTGACATTCGTGAACAACAACTCGACTATCGCGTCTTGTCCCATTCTCCTTAGGGTGACAATTTTGCATTTTCATATTAATAAGTTTCATTTTCTTCAGGTTAAAAGAAATTCTTAAACTAATTTTCTAGATTACGTATGAAGCATTACTGCTTTACTTTGGCTGGAAATAGATACAGTCAGTGATTTAGCCGAAAACATGAATATATCTCTTGAAAGCAAATTATGGTATTGTTTGTTGCTCTGATAGTTCAAAATCAAAATAATGCGCAATTGTCTTTCAACCAACATATTTTCGATAAATATTACTGCAATAAAAAATGGTGCAAACTTAAGACAACATTGTTTGGATACAGATTTCTCAAAACAGTTTTTAAAATAATTTAAAAGACATTTTTGATGAAGTACAAAATTTTAATTCAAATATATCAGAAAATAAAAAAGATATTCCAATGCATTTTTCTATTTAATGCGGAAAAAAATGGGTCAACTGTCAAACAATATGAATATAATTTATACAATATAATTTTGTTTTATAGAATGTCTTGAAATTCATGAACCTTCCTCATGCAAATTTAATGTTTTGAAACTTATATTTATTATACTGATTATAGAGTTACTATAGTCAAATTAACCATGACATAGGAATATTAAATGCTACCCTTTGTCATCCTACGAATATTACGAAAGGCGTTTTAAGAAGTTTTATAGACACAGTGAACTTTTCAGGATATAATTTTATTGGATGCTATAGTCTACTTTTTTAATGTCATATGGCTAGAATTCAATTTTGTTTAGAGCACTTAATTTATTTTTAATAATTTATAAATTACAGAAAAAGTAAAAAAAAAATTATTGACAAATAGTTTTCTGTTTATTAACCAGAATTTGTGTTGTCACTTCAAAGGTAAAACGTAGTATGGTAAAAAACTAATTTTAAACTGGTTAATTTTAGAATTTCGAGATGGAGTATATTAATTTTTTGGTAGCAATTAAGGTTGAACGTATCCTCAATAAATAAATAATTTTATAAACCCTGCTATTAAAAAAATTATATTTAAATCAGTTTAGATGAATAACTATAATGGGAACACTACGTACTCGTATTATTTAAATCATATGAAAATTAGAAATTAGGCAAAAAGATTAATGCTTTGGCTGAAAAGATTGAAAATACAATCTTTTATTTTTATTATTATTTCTAGATGTACTTATTTTTGGCATCCGATAAATGAAATTTAGCTATAGGAACTCTCTGAATACCAAGAGACCCAGATTGAATTACTGCTCAGTAAAATATATATATATATATATATATATATATATATATATATTTATCTTTTTCTTCTAGGTTTGGCATAGACGGTCGCAGCTAGGATACAAATTACTTCCCACCAAATCACTCTTTCTTTTCAAGTATTTCATGTGTTGAGCGAATGTTTTTTGTCGTCAATAGGCATCTAATTTGCTCATTCTTCTGAATCCGGAGCAAGGACTGACTTTTATAGCGGATGTGGGGGAAAAAAATCCACAATTTTTGTTGAATGGAAATAATTACACCCATTCCGCCCATGGTTGGAAACCTTTACTTAATGGAAGTCATTTTGTGAATTTGTTGTCTTTTACTGTGATGATGGAATATAAATAAAGTTGATATTTTTTGAAAAGTCTGTGGTGTGAGTTACTCTTTTTTTCCTCCGTTGCATTTAAAACAAAACTTTTGTTGCTTCCAGAAGAAATTTCACCTTTTCAGAAACACACATTTTTTTCGGTTGAAACAACTTTGAAGACGTGAGGAAGATAATGAAATCAAAAGAATAATTAAGATTTTTTTTTGAATAATATAAACATAGGATTAAAAAAATCATTCAATTTAAAAAAAGTGACAACGTTTCTTGCTAATGATTTTTAATAATTTTCTCAATTTATTTATACTTAATATATATATAGACACACTTAATAAAATAATTACTTATAATTATACTACTTATATACTACTTATAATTATACTAATTTACGACGAAATTACTTATAATTTCGTCGTAAATTACTGTTTCGGAATGATTACTTCTAGGAAACCCTGAATAGACATCTAAATAAGAATTTTTAAGTCCGGTTACTTGCGATGCATATTGCTTTCAGTGCAATAAAGAAGGACCTGGGAATTTTACCCAGGAAAAGCCTTCTTGAAACTAGTAAACTGAATGGAATGTCTTTTTCACTGATGATTCGAGGTTATTTACACAGAGTAATTCTGGGTGAATCTTTAACTGGATACTCTGTGTTGTACGACACTATCCTTCAATATAAGGGAATAGATTACTTCCATGTTATCATATAGAATGGATTTCCACATACTCATATATTTAATAAAGGTTTTGCAACATCTCTTAGGTGCATTGACAAAATTCTCGAAACGTATCAAAACAATACCGGAGCGCTGTTAGCAAAATTTTTAAATTTTTCAACGACAATGCAACGCCACACAGAGATGAAATTAAGAATGATTTTATGGAAAAATAAAATATTGCACAATGCTGTGATCAATTATACATATTAATGAATCGCAATTCCATTTAGAAGATTTTGGGTGCTCTAAAATGAACCAAAACACAATGTCAATATGCCTTTTGATATTTAAAATTCTTGAAGACAAAAGTATGGATTATTTGTCACAAACCTAGTGAAAAATCTTTTTAAAAAATAACTTTAAGGCATATAAATCCATTAGAGGTAAACAGTTCTTCCTTAATCGATGGTTGTTAAAATATCAATCGTTTTCTCGAATACATTTTAGTCTCATTAAAATACATAAAAAGAAAACTTTTACTCTAAAGGAGTAAAAAATTGCATTTATTGATTGCTAGTGATTTCCTAGTATTGTGCCTGTAGGTATAAATGTTTTAGAAATATCATAAGTTACTTAATAAAGTTTAATTCCTTAACTGTTACAATTAGGCATGTACTTCCAAATACAGAGACTCTTCAAATTAGGTACACAAATATATGATAATCATTTAGTTTCTGTAGAGCTTAATATTTAAAAATTACAAATATTAAATTATTATATTGCCTCCAAAGCAAAAAAGTGTCAATGTGTAAAATATTGCCTTACATTCATATATCATAATATAGTTTCAAGCTTATATCTGCAAAATTTATCAGGATATTTATAGGGAAATTTATTGATTTCGACCATTTTTCCATATTTTCTACCAATGTTTCAGCTAGATTTTTATTGCAATTTTCAGGGTTAATATACACATCAAGAAAGATTATTAAAAAGGCAGGGTCAAAAACTAATATCACATTTATTTATTACTTTTTTTAAATAGATAGTGCAATAATCGACGTGCTTAAAAACTTGTACCCTATATAAAGTTGGATTCTTTCCATGATATTTCTCAAATGCTATCCAGCTCATCATATTTGACTTAAAGATTAGCTTTTCGAATTAGTCGACATAATTGTAACAGAACACGCATTGTCAGTGCTAATTCATTCATTAGTTCAATCATAATTTCAATCAAAAAATTAAATATATCAATGACCATTCAACCAAAGTCAGATTCAGATCGTGCAACAACACACATTTATGGAAAATTATCACCGATGCTGAGTTTCTCGTAAAAAGAGTGTGTTTTTCCAGTTTAAAATTGATAGCCTTGGAAATCATTTTTTCTATTTTCTTTGAAGCAATATTTGCTTATACGAATATCATTTATTAGAAATGGAAGATTCGGTTTTAGATAACGTATTACTCAATTATTAAATTTTTGACGTCGGTCATGTATTAGTCCATGTAGCAATTATATTAATTCATGGATTTCCCGAATACCGAACGTATTCCAGTTATTTCGTTGAACTATTTTCTATACTGTCTGATATGGAAGGATGGTTTATGCATTAATTGTTCGTAAACTAGCAGGAGAACATTTGAAAAAAAATCGATATATCATTATCTATATCATATCTACATAAATATATGACACCTCACCCTCCTCATTCATCTTTAGTGAAGTAAGAATTATGTAGATTGTAATCACTAAACACTTCAGTAATTGTGCTTTCTAAACAAATGCCTAATACTTGAAAAACGATGTTTGTACTTTTCTGAAACTAAGCCAGCATTACGATTATATGCAGCATTAATCATCATTATATTAAAAGTTTATTTGTTACTGAAATACACCATATTTTATTTGAAGTCATGATAAATGGATGAGTAGGAATGAAATACATATATATGGTATTTTTTCTGTATTGAATAAACTTGCATTTCTGACATAAATATTTTGATGTAAATTTGTGATTAGTCCCTGTAAATTTAAAAATTAGCATATATCTGCAAATTTTATAAGCAAAAGAGGAAAAAGTAGTCTAAGCATAGATGAAAGTAAGAGAAAACATTTTATTAATTATTATTTTTAGACTACGAAGAACATATACAATTTATTTTATTTTATACAATTTATTTTTATTTTTATTAAGTCAACTTTACGCTTTAGTTTATGAAAGTTCGTTATTGAAATTTATGTATAAATGAAAAAATAAAAGATATAAAATAATCTTCCATTTTTTGGGGACAAACTGCCTTTTTTTTTCTTTGGAAAGATTGATATTTTTTGTATGCGTGTTATCCATTTAGCATCAAAATGTTATTAATTGTTGAACGAGAAAAAACAAGCAGAAAGATGACAATATTACAAAACATTTTATATGCTATCTCTTATTTTTGAATTAAATTACATGCTGCCCATTAAAATAACTGTTTTAATAGGGAAAATCCATCTCAGTAAAACAAGAAATATATTTCGAAAAATGGAATTTTAGTAAGGTTAGGGCGTTTCCATTAATTTTAGTTCTTGGATTCTACATTTTGGAAAAAAATTGTGGCGATTAAATATTTAATACTTACTTTTAAGTTTACATATTTTCATTATTTTAGTAAATATTTAATTCATGTTTTCATATATTTTAGTCTCAATACTTAGATTTCACTTTTAATTCTGATTTGTGTAGCATTTTTTGATCATGACTTTGAAAAAATACTTCAAAATTATTTAAACATAAAATGTTTAAAAATATATATATATTAAAAGCTTTGAATTTAATTAATGATTGGGATTTTTTATTTAAATAAAGTGTGATTATGCCAATTTTTAAAGTTTTTAAATTTTTAATAATATTTTAAATGATAGCTGATATTTTGCAAATTAATATATTTTCAAATTTTATTTAAAAAACTATTTTTTATGTACTCCGATCAATAAATCTTATCTTATTCTTTGATTATTCTACATTTTAGATTCACCTAACCAGTATCATTATTTCCCCTATTTTTTATAATGGCTGTGATATTATGTTTAACTGCATTAAGATTACAGACTGCCTTGCTTTACTGATGTAAAGTAAAAAGTCCTTGTAATATATCACCTTTACATAGTGACAAGACGATGATTTTTAAGCATCTTTTTTCTAACATCTAAAACAATTCGTAGTACGATATATCACAAAATGACATAACGCTGATATTGTTCAAACTGTTGGAAATTCATTTCAGTGGAATCTATGTCATGTCGTTTTGTCTCTCTACTAAGACATTGCTTTCTTATCTTCATATGAATTTTCTTTTTTTTAAAGAAAAAAAAACATGATATGTCACTGATATGTCAAAAGGTATAAACCTTCTGGTTTTCAACTTCTCTTCGTTGATTTGATTTCAGAAAACTTCTGAAGTCGTATGACAAATATTGGAGAAATAAAACCGTATACAATCTTTCATTTCTTTCAACTACATCCTTAAAGACTCGAAAACTCTCTCTTAGATTGATAATATATATTATTTATTTGTATGAAAGTATAAAAACAAATTCATGGACAATATTTAATATCAATACACGACATGCTGCCTTGATGTTGATTTCAAGGCTGCAAAGTACTCTTGCTGCAAATTTCATTAAATATTTACTTTTTTGGAATTGTTTTAAAGTACGTGTGATTTAGAACAATTTTCGGCACAGTAACTAAATTTAAGGAACAGCATAGTTTTCTAAAATTTCTATATCTTTAACAAAAGTTTTCTGAACTACGGACATCATGAATGAAATTTTGAAATATTATTTTAAAACTTCTACAGATCATAAGAATATAACTAATTTGAACCAACCGAATTAATCAAAGTCACATTTCTGGCAACTTTTACACCAGCGTTGACACCAACAGTATCTAAATTCTCAACATCATACACAAATCTCTTGTCTCACAGTGAAACGCCATATGAATAATTTATTTTTAAAGTGAGGCAAGTCCATTTTTGAAAAAAAAATGGATATAATGGTAGTTATAGATAAAACTTGTTATGATCTTCTTATGTGCAAACAATTTAAGGAAAAAATAATCAAACTCTAGTATTTTGGAGATGGAAGTTTTAGCTCTTAACAGTATTGAAAATGTGTTTATTTTGAAAGTGGTGCAAGTCCATCTTAGATTGAAATTATATTTGACCGAACATATTACGGCAAAATTTTGCTCCGGTTCCTGTATGGTGAAGCAAATGCTGCAGTTTGATATCATGTCTGAAATATAGGGTGCTTCTATCTACCTATCTATCTTTGATAATGAAAATCGGTGGTTGTACAATATTTTTCAGTACCGATTGTTCAGTTCAGTCACAATAAAATAAATATCATTGATCACAAATTTTTATCGTCAGGACATCCAATATTATCGAACGATCGTGATTTTGGAGAAGTAGAACTGGCAATCCGGAAAATCAGTTTCTTTTATATTCCCCAGGATTACTATAAGGTAATACGAAATCTTCGAAAACATAATAAATGTTTAATACAGGAAATGAAACGCGGATATTTATTTTCAACCCAACTTCTGGAGAAGCGGTTTTAAAAAGAAATAAAAATGCCGTTGGAGAAACCGTGAATTGTTTTACTAATATACTGGATCAAATTCACAAGGGATGCACCATAAAAATGTTCTATAAAACTTCGATAGAACGAGATGCTGAATTTAAAATTATCGATTTGCCACCACAACGAGGAAGACCAAGTAATTTCAGAGATATAAAATTATTTTTTATGCATGAAAAAAAGGAAATTTGTTACATCTGAAAAATGCAAGGACATGATGGATTTATTTCCATATATATCTCCTGTTCATCATGTACATTTTAAAATGTTAAATCCTGAATAAAATTCAATTTAATTATACTTTCGAATAAACAGAAAATGTATAATTTGATTGAAATTCTTAATAAAATGAATTATTTATTGTTATGGTATATTTTCTACAAGAATATTCGGTTTTTTTTTCACTTTTTATCAAATGAATAAATAATTATAAATTTTTGAATAGTATTTTGTTTTTATTATTAAAATAAGGCTGGTGCAACTCAAATATTTCCCAATTAAATGAATGTTTGCAATAATTCATTAATTTTGAAAGTGAGGCAAGTCCATTTAGTTATAATAAAACTTTTTTTTTAGTCAGCACTGTAAACACTATTGGATTATAAACTTACATTATCTGGTACCGAAAAATACAAAAATAAATCTATTAATGCTTATCAATATTTTTAAATTTATTGAAATGCAAACCTTTAAATATCTCACAATAACAAAAAATGGACTTGCCACACATTTTCAAAATAAACGACTCTATATAGACATTGCAAATTAACCTGTTATAACTAGAAATATGCATACATAAGGGAAATCCATTACAAAAATCTAGCATTTTAATTGACAACGTATTAGTTACTATTTTCATGATAAATTTTAACGTAGAAAATATTTCATATTAATTTAAACTGAATATAACATTACTTTTTTAAAATAAACTGTTTTGTATGACCACAGAAATGCTCATTATTTCTCAAAGAATTGCAATTAATAAAATTGAAGTAATATCTTTAACCTGAAATAGAAATATAAAAAATATTTTTGTTTTAGTTGTTGTCCTTATGAAAAAGTATAATTTTATAATATTCAACAAATTACTGTAATTGTGAAATAAAACAAAATTCTTAAAAACATCCATTTTAAAACATGCTGGTTTTGCCAAAATATATTTTGTCATCTGAAATGATTAAACTATCCAGAGCTACATATAATTCTTAAGATAAATTTATAATCTTGTTACTAATACCCTATAATCGAAGTAAATAGGTAAATATGCAAAAACATAACTAATGGCATGTCAAGATGCCTCAGTAAATCTTTATATTTGTTCTGTTTACGACAAAAATATTATGCATAGTATTAATTGTTAACTAACTATTGTCCATATCATTAAATGATAAATATTACTAATTATAAAAAATGTTATTTATTGCATAAAATGTATAATTTTATTTATAATAAATCAATATATTTTAGATATATTTATTAATTTTAAACGGATATTTGGTTTTATCACACCCAACTTTAGAAGTTATTGAAAATATTAAATTGAATTATAAATTATTTTTTCTCATTTGGATTACTATTTTCAGAAAATAATTGGTATGTAAGATTTGAAAATTTTTGGTAAGAAAAATATTATGTGGAAGCGTTTATTTTAAAAACTTGTAATTCAAAGAATTAAAGGCTTTGAAAATATTATTTAACCGTTTTAATGGAATTTTGTAAAAATATTGATTATTTGAAAGCAATAAAAAAACTTATTTTAATTTTCATGGAATTACAAAGGAGACCAAGAAATATAATTATAAATTTTTCAGCAAAATATTTGATTTTTCAAAATTGGAAAAATATCTAATGCATGTAAATATTGAAAAAAATTATAATAGTTTAAAGTAAGCACTACAAAGAATAACTCGGAACTCTGGTTTTAAATAAACAGATCAATTCAAATTAATATTAATTTTAAATCATTCAAATGCTTACAATATGTTTCACCACTTAGAGAATTTCGAAAGGCACTTTTTCTTTTTCTTTTTTTGTTTCATCTAATAATTATAATTCTTCGGCACTACATAAAAAATTAAGAAATGATAAGCAGATTTATTCTAAAGATATTCCTTCAAGTTTTAATATTTTAACACCAATAAAAAAATTTCTTTATTAACATTCTTTAAACGATAATTCAGTAACTTCTACTTCACTGAAGTAATATACTTTACTTTTTGGAATTTTTTCTTTTATGTTTAAGAGTAAACAAAGTTATTTTAATGTATAATCTTTTCCGCTAAAATTGACGTAAACATACTGAAGATGTTTATGAATATTTTGATATTATCCAACGAAAAATATTTTTGTTATGCAGCTGATAATAAGATTAAGAAAAATTGTGCTGTATTTCTTTTTAATAAAATTTGTGTTTTTATAAAAATATATATTATTTTAAATTTATTTACATGCAGCATTTAGCTATTAAGTGTGTGTGTACATAAAATAATTGTTCGGTAAAGAATAAACAAACGTGGAACAAAATAAGACAAAAGTCAGACAAAGACAAAATAAATTTCAATTCATGTTTTCTATTAAATTTATTCTCTGTTCATTGCATACAGAAATGAATTTAAACATAAGCACTTACATCAATGATAAACTTTCAACTTGCGGATTAGAATAAAACTGAAAATGGGAATATTGCTGAAAAGAAGAAAATAGCTTTCTCCATTTTCTAAGTTATCAGAATAAAAGGCTAGATGTTTTCCTCAGTTTTCTAAAGAATCTTTATTTTTGTTTCCCTTAGACTATTCACACATGCAAATTGAAGAGTCATAAAAAGACAAAATACATAATGAATGAATTTGGAAAAGACATGCTGAGAAAAAATAAATCCGAATCTTTTACTGATACATCAGTTAATCAAGTTCTCAATCATATAAAAAATAATTCTGGCGGAGCTTCTGACCGGTCTTAAAAAAAGAGCGAACAAAAAATGAAGGCATTTCTCAAGCATCGAATTCTGAGTCAATGTGGGGTGAAGATTCCAGAAAGAAGTTTTGATTTCCGATATCCCATACTCAATGTCCCCATTAACGTTAATATGAATTAATAAAAAAAAGTATCAAAAACCATTATGATTGAGTCTCAATTAATAAAAAAAGCATCAAAACCTTTATGATTCAGTCTCAATTAATTATTTAGTAATATTAATATTACTTAAGAACACTTCTATAAAAATCTTCAAAATTATGTATGGCCAAGCAAAAATTTGTGTAAAATATTTTATGTAATTCTCTAAATTGCTCTGATAGCATTCAATTTATCTTGATTCTCAAAATTAGGGATATGTCTTGATACCCTCTTAGAAAAATTGAATCTTCTCTTGCTTCACAGTAGACCAGAAGTTTTAAAAGTAGCCACTTCTCTGGGCGTTTTTCAAACTTAGTAATGCAGTTTTAAAGTAATATCAGAAACATTGATTCATCTGACAAGTTGACTAGGCGACGGCATATGGATCAGCCTTGCTTACTTCGAATCCGATGATATCACTTTATAGTAATTGAAATTATAGTAATTTATAAATGAATCGATACTCTGCAATTAATGCTAACAGAGTAAATTATCCTTTCAGCAGTTTTGATTAAAATGTTATGGGTGAATATTCTTTTCAAGTACTCATTATCAGACTGTTCATATGTCTTCTTCTGTAATTGCCCATCCTTGTTATTATTGCTCATTAAATTTTACTTGATAATCTACATTTGGGTGGGTTTCAATGTAAAAGTCATAATTTTCCACTGAATATTTTGATTTGTTATGTCACAAATATTTTTTTCAAAAAAAATGAATAAAAAGTAATAGTAGCACAAGTGATTCTTTTGAAAGAAAGATCGCTTTACTTAATTTGTTCAGTAGTTCAATTTTTTTAAAAAAAATTCTTTACATTCCGTTTTTTATATTGCAGCGCACAAAAATTTTAAGAATACTTCAACTGTCAAGTTTTCCCATATTTTAAACGCAGATAGTGATTGGAAACCTAATGATGTCATTGTGGTGCATAAGTTTTTGAAGAGTTGGCTTGTCACTCTTATTTGTTTTCGGAACAGTTTTCGCTCGATGAAACACTTATAAATTCGAAGGCTTTGGTAAGATTGGCACTTATGATGTGTTTCGTTTCTCGTACTATTTCGTGAAGATTGAAGCCTTTGGTAACCCTGGAGGCAGACAGCTAATAACGCCTTCTAAAAGTTCTTCTGGAATCATGCTTTTTCAGATAACAGTCGAGTCTAACATTGTATAATCTTTCATAGATAAGATAGGTACTTGTAAAATTTATTATAGAAGTTGAAGGAGTGATACTATCGTTTTATTATACACATATGGGAGACTTCCTATGAGTATATGAGTTGAAAAGGAATTTTCACATGAGATAATTTTTTGGAATTAGAATCCTTGAAATGAATTCTTCCGTACAAAAATTAAGGCATTCGGTGGATTTAAATTACTTGGTCAGGCAGAATAGCAACACTGATACTGCGATATGTTACAAATTATTCATTATTGATCCATGTACCGAATTTTCTACATAGAAGTGAATTACACCTTCAACAATACGTACATAAGAAATTCTGTATTCTCAGGGAAAGTTATATCTATCCTATTGGACTGAGATATTCCAGATTCAAATTCGCATGCTGCATCATCCTCTGGGAGTTATTTATAATACTTTGCTTAGTCCCAAATACGTTTAGTAAGTTGAATGACCAGCCTCTTCAGATAATATAACGGGTACTTTTAACTGCACACAGGATGTCATTATGATCGTCACATAAGAGAAACCTCCACAAAGAGGTACATTAAATCAACGGCGATGAGACTATTAACCAGTCAATATTATTATTAATATAGAGCTATTTATAATCATACCCAAAATTTTATTAATTAAAATTAAATTCATTATTTTATTGATCAAATTAGGATAATTCATTTATAATTAACTTATTCATGATGCAGATTCTTCTTGTTCTCCAGATAGCACCGAAGAATTTATCCATTTCTGTATGCATTTATCTACTTTAAAAAATCCAAATTGCTGTCATGGTTGTTTAGTGTATTTTGTCATAACGTATTTCTATCTGAGCTACTGCTACCAATTATTGATTTTTCCTCTTTAATGATAAACATATGATTTTTTTTTCTGTTTCAATTATATCTTAACTAGATTTTCAGGAAAATGTGTCTGAATGACTTTAATGTCTGTCACTACAAAGAAATATTATAGCAATATATTATCTCCCATAAGCATATATTATCCAACCCCACTTTATCAATATTTACATTTATGGAATATTTATACCAAGTGTTTCATATCTTACAAGGCCAACGCTTTCGATTTTTCATGTCACATTGAATTAAAAATTGATACGTATATTTGATTGTTTTAAACTATAATAAATTATTAAGCATAGTTAGTGAAAATGAAGTACCATAGATCTCTCTTAACTGTATTTATATATATATATACATATTTAATTTTCCATTTTTGCACTTCTTTTTTCTGGAGAACTTTCAATTAAAAAAATTACAAAATTCCGAAGCAATTTTGAAAATATTATCTGTTATTTTTTAAGCGTGATCATATAAAAGAAGGTTTACTAAACATGCTAATCTCAATGTTTAAAATATTAAAGAGTTTAAAAATTTCTATTTATTATCTTTTTTTTTTGTTGAAATTAGTCTATCCTTTTTTATGCCGCATTTTTTAGGATATTAGAAATGTTTTGAAAATATTGCTCTGTTTTATCAAAACTCTATAGACCTGTCTGATGAGGAAATTGTTAGGTTGTTACAAAAATAAACACTTTTTATATTGTCTCCCTAAAACACCTTAAAGAATTTTTCAGCATTTTTTTAAACTTCTTTTTTTGCGAAAGGAAAAAAAAATGTTGAGTACAAAATTTCATTTCTCTCTGGTCTGCTTGATAAACACTATGTTTAGATTCGATGCCTAAGCGAGGTCAAAGAAAATGGAAAGAAGAAAACAAGTAAGAACTTCTAGAAGAAGAAGAAGAAGAAAAGCCTTTTTTGTTCATAGTGAGTTACCTTTTTCTTCGTAAAACTAATTACACTGCGGTTTCTTCTCTTTAGAAGTAACCGACGTTGGGAGCAGAATAAAGAAATGTTTTAAAATCCCTTGCCTTGGAATAACATTTAATAAGGGCAAGCGCCTAAGAAGATGAGGCAGGAGGGTTGAAGAGTACAGAAGAAAGGAAGTGAAGAGGCATGGAGTGCATAGTGAAGTAAAGCTTTGTTTTGTTTCACGCTGACAAGATATGCTATTCTTCCCCAAGCCATGCATCTGTTTTCTAAAGAATTCCTCTTGAAAACGTCGGAGCAAAAAGTATTCAATTTGCGTACATTTTGAATGATAAAGTTATAAAACAAACTTAGTTTTCATAAATAATTCAGTGCTGCTCTAGCAAAATAAATCTTTTAAGAACTGTCTGTTTATTCAGTATATGCAGTCATAGTTGAATCAAAAAAGCCTAAAGCCAATGTATAAAAGTAAACAGTAGTTTTAGTAAATTTTTGTTAAGCAGATTTTTAATATGTTAATCAGTTGTTTTGTAATTTTCTGTGAAAAATTAACAAAAGTTGAAACGTTCACTCTTAGATAAATAAAACAACCATTCTTTGCCAGGAAAAAATACAATTGAACTTGATGTTTGCATTTAAACTGAGTATATAAGCCTTAAAATATTAAACAAAAAAGATTGCTATATAATTTTCTAAAACATTGGTTCTTGACTAATTTCTGCAGACACGATATATGTATTAGCTTACAAAATGACTTGCTTCTTTTAAAATCTAGATTCAAGATTTTTGTTAATCGTTATAAACATTATATTTAACCCATAAAAATATAGGATTTTTAAACAGTATACCAGTGCTTGGAATGCTTAATTATTTTCATTTTGATTTCTATATTTTATGACCTTATTAAGAATCCATCTGAAAGTTGAGAGTTGATATTAGATAGAAATATAGAAACATACACTTACACTATTTTTCTCTTGCCACTGCTTCCTGTAAATTTATGATTTTCATCTACCATAATCCGTCTAATACAATATGTCCGCGTATATCTTTAAGATAATCTTGAATTATTTTAAAGTTTTGGGTTTACTCAGGTTATCTTTGTAAAAAAGACAATTTGAGTAGTCTTTACCAGATTAAAGGACTTAATTTGCTGGCAAAATGATAATATTGGACAGGTAAATAAATGAGACATTTAGTTAAACCAGTGGAAATAGTTTTCTCAATATTTTCTCGCATATTTTTTATTTACTTAGGTAATATTAACTTTTGGCGGGTGTTGATTTAATTAAGTATTATGATAATAAATAAAGGAATGACTCACCTCATCCAAGTCTTGATATTTATTTGGCAGCGATTCATGGGCATCAGAAATAAGAATGAAGTACAGCTTTATATGCAGCGAATATATTTTTTGTATACAGATTCAAACTATACATTTTCGAGCGCGTTTACAGGAAGCACCCGTTTTCTCCAAGCCTCCCCTAAGAATCCCAGTGTCAAAAACAAAAATTCAAAGCTCAGGTTTTTTCATTGCGCCATCAGTTGGCGTTCAAGTGAATCACCATCCTCCGGGGCGCGGCATGTCGGCATCGGTAGTGCAATGAGTCTGTTAATGGCTCCTTTGGCTGGTCCTGATGGAGTACGAAGCAGGTCAACTCTAGGGATACCATCAGTTCTGGGGATGATCTCCAGGATACGCGCCAGTGGCCAGGATAATGGAGGCATATGGTCAGTTTGAATAAGGACAAGATCTCCGACACTCAAAGGATGACGATGTTGATGCCATTTCCGTCGGGCTTGCAGATGGGGAAGGACGTCTGTAGACCATCTCCTCAAAAATTGATGTTTTAACTGTAAGAGACTTCTCCATCTGCAAGAAAGACTAAGATTTTGATTAATGAGATCAGATCCTTCAGGAAGCTCAAGAAGAGGTTCAGGAAATGCCCCGGGAGGAGAGCCCTGAGATCAGCTGGATCATAGGAAAGTGGTATTAAAGGTCTTGAATTAATACAGGCCTCTATCTGACATAAGAGGGTAGACAGTTCTTCAAAATTAAGCAAATTTCCTTGACAAGTCTTAAAGATATGTCGTTGGGCGAGTTTGATGGATGACTCCCAAACACCACCGAAATTAGGAGCATATTGTGGGATGAATTTCCAACTGATGTTTCTCACAGTCAGGACATTTTGTACAGACTGGTCTTGGACTAACTTGAATAACTGCTTTAGATAATTATCTGAACCTATGAAGTTCGATCCATTATCTGACAGGATATTAGAGGGATGACATCGTCGTGGTATAAATCGATGAAGTGCGGCTAAGAATGCTTCCGTAGACATACTGGACACGATTTCGAGATGAACTGCTCTAGTCGCTGTGCATATGAATAAACAAAGGTAAAACTTGAATTGGGTAGCTTTTCTGAGATGCTGACATTTTGTAACTAACGGTCCTGCGAAATCTACCCCAACTCTTTCAAAAGACCGATATTTTGTTATTCGACTACATGTCAAATCTTCCATCTTAGGGTTCGAAGGTTTGGAATTTAATCAACAGCAAACGATACAACGATTGATTTCTCGACGAACCGTGGAACGACCAGCGGGAATTCAGCATTTTTACTGAATCTATCGTATTATCCTTGGCTAGTTCTTTGGCGATTAATTCCTTGCTTGCATACCTAACATTAATATTAACCGAAAATCGAATTTGTGTTTTAGACACATTTTTGTAAACTGACTAAAAACAAACATATAAAACTGCACTTGTTAACAAATTAATCACATACCGAATTTCATATATTTAAATCATTGTATTTACATATTTCTTACAGTACCGGCCAACAGACAGCCAATCCGTATTTGGATTTGGCATAAAATTTTACAGGTGTCTACATTAGAGATGTTAAATCTGTATACCGAATTTTATCTATCTAGCTCTCTTCGTTTTGTAATTACCGTGCTATCATTACGACGAACATAAGAACAGAAATGCTTCTTTTGAAGATATTTTAAACAAAATTTGACAGAAATCTGCGAATTTGTTGTAAAAATGCAATACCAAACCGTCTATCTCAAAGTCGTTTCAGTTACACAGACACATAAACAGAAGTACACACAAAGTTGTCACAAACATACAAGCGTTTTCTGAAAAAGTTTTTCCAAACTCAGAGAGGTTTAAAACTTGAAAGTTCATCAAAATTTCGAGTTCAAATTTTAGACAATTACAGTAATTTCTCTATACTATTGTACGTGTACGATAAAGTAAAAAGGTTGGAAATGGGTATATCTTAAAATCTTTCTTTTCCATAAAGTCGCAATAATAAAATATAGAAGAATAATTAAATTAGGCCGGTTAACGCCTTAAATTAAAGGGTAATTTTTGCATTGAGCATTTTTCAATTATTGCAAAAGGGGATGAAAGTAATTTCTAAATTCGAATTTCTTCCTACGCTAAATTTGTGAAATATATTGATTTCATTAGTTTATTTCTTTTAGTCTTCTTTTATCGTCATGGATGTAACTCGTACGAGATTAGATAAGACATTAATGGACGTCAAGGGGAGGGTATTCAATTTATTTGCTGATTAACAAAGCTTACTTTCATTTTTCGATTTGCTAATTCATTTTTTGGATATGTAATGATATATAAGAATAAAAAATAGCACTAAAATTTATTCAAAGCAAAATTTAATCTATGAAAGATAAATAAACATTTTTTGTTAGCGAAAACTGCATGTTGATCATTAAATTTTTATCATTTAATGCTTTACTGTTATGTAGGTTTCCAGCATTATATTTACAGTAACTATTTCAAAAATGCGATCCATCTAGGAATGTAGAGAAAGCCTTTTCAAACTTTTTAAATTAGATAATTTTTTAAGTAGGAAAGCGCCATTGCAAACCTTGTTACGCCTTGAAACATTGCGAGTGACATATAATAACGTAGTTAGTTGCTAAGGTAACAAAAATAAATTGCCGAAATTTAAATGAATTCTGAAAGTTACTGAAGCATATTTAAATTCAAGGGATGTAATTGAAGAAATAAGGACAAGATGCATTATGAGCAGTGAAATTTTTTATGCAATTACTGTTTATAACAAAAAACGCAGGTTCTTTTTAAGGATTATTTTTTCTTGAGCATGAAAATGGTTTTATTTAACATTTTTGAATAAAACTTTTCCTCTTAATTAAACCAGGGATATTTGTGAAATACATTTAATATGTCATTTAGCGCTTACCTACTTTGTATTTTTGTACCTCTAGTGTTATTAAGAAAGAAATAGTTTCCATGAATAAAAAGGTTTACTGCTAAGAATGCCATTAAATTAAATTTGCAATACACAGAAAATTAGAGGTAAGTTTGAATGGAATGGAAAGAAGTTAAATTAATTACTTTTTAGAAGAAAAAAATAAATATGAATTATTCTCTTCTTAGTATTAAATAATAAATAACATATTTGTTCTTATTGTTTAGGAGTTATTTTTTCTCTCATTTCTCATTTTAACAATATAGAATTATTATTTTGTGTGGAAGAATAAATAATATATATATAAATAATTTTAATTTAAATATATTATTATTATTTTTTATTAAAATTATTATTCCATTATTATTATATATTAATATAATAATTCTAATTTTTTATAATTTATTATTAAAATTCTTCTTTTTATTATTTATCTAAATTATTATTTTTAATATTATTTTATAGAATTGAAAAATTTTCCACATTTCGATAAGAAAGCGTATCAGTTAATTCTTGTTAAATAATACTTGCCTTCCATTATGATACAGTGATGTCAATATTTTTAAAGAATCTAATTATTGGAGTAGAGGCTTGGAAATACTGAATCATGTCGTTCTGACGAGCGAGAATAATTGAAAATTATTTCTTAATTTCCAACTTTATAACTATTGCAAAGTTTTTGAATTTTGGTTGATTAAACGTTTAATAGGATTGTATTATTGTGTGTGAGAGAATAAATAAACTATCTAAATAATTTTAGTTTAAAATATTATTATTATTATTATTATAAAAATTATTATTTTTATTAACTGGTGTGCAAACCTTAAGCAACAGGTATGTTTTTTGCCATAACTTCACGAGAAATCATCTGAGAGACATGAAATTCAGAAATGAGATACAGCATTTTGTTCTGAAAGAATAACGAAAGCATAGTGGCGCAGAAATGAATACAATGCATACAGTATGGAATCAAACAAAAAAAGGCTTTATTGAACTCATAGTATCATTACACATGATTGTCTCTCCAAGAGGAAGAACAGCAAGCAGATGTTCCTTATTATGGGATATGCCCTCCCCTTACTGCAATGGTTGATTCGCACCGTCTCCCCATACTCAGCACCAGATTGTCCAACAGTTCTTGAGGTAAGAGTGCCCATTCCTCAATCAACATCTGTTTAAGTTGTCGGGTGTTCCCAGGAGGATGTAATCGTGCCGAAAGGCGTCTCCCCAAAGCATCCCATACATGTTCTATCGGATTTAAATCAGGGGAGCACGCCGGCCAATCCATTCGAGTGATATCTTCACTTTCCAGGAGCTCCTCAACAGCATGAATCCTGTGTGGCCGTGCATTGTCATCCATAAAAACGAAGTCTGATCCAATGGCACCTCGGGACAGACGCACATGGGGAAGGATCACCTCCTTACAATAGCGATCTCCAGTTATAGAACCTCTGTCGAAAACGTGGAGATCAGTCCGCCCGTTCATCATAATGCCTCCCCAGACGACAACTCCAGGACAACCGAAACGGTCTCTTTCCGTGATGTTACAAGCGATTCCCAACGCCAGTTGATTTGAAGAGAGGTCGGGACACGGTTTCATCCCAGTAACAGATGCTGATTGAGGAATGGGCACTCTTACCTCAAGAACTGTTGGCCAATCTGGTGCTGAGTATGGGGAAACGGGGCGAAGCAACCATTGCAGTAAGGGGAGGGTATATCCCATACTAAGGAATATCTGCTTGCTGTTCTTCCTCTTGGACAGACAATCATGTGTAACGATACTATGAGTTCAATAAAGCCTTTTTTTGTTTGATTCCATACTGTATGCATTGTATTCATTTCTGCGCAACTATGTTTTCGTCATTCTTTCAGAACAAAATGTTGTATCTCATTTCTGAATTCCATGTCTTTCAGATGATTTCTCGTGAAGTTATGGAAAAAAAACATATATGTTGCTTAAGTTTTGCACACCAGTGTAATTATTCCATAGAACTACAAAAAAATCTGCAGTTCGATAGCAAACCTATCAGTTAATTTTGATTAAATCATATTTATGTTCCATTTTAATAATTTGATATCAAGTTTTTTTTCTAAAGAAACTAATAATTGGGGCAGGGACCTGGTAATATTGAACTATGGCGAGATGATAAGGAAAAACTGAAAATGCATTCTTAATTTCTAACTTTACAATCGATGCAGAGTTTTTTTTAAATCTTGATTGATCAACTGTACAATAGGATTATATACCTCTGAATTCAGTTAAGTAAGTTCTCTAAATATGTGATTGATATCACTGTGGCCTTCTCGTTAATGTTAAAAGTTGAATAATAAAAATTTGTTTTTATGGATAAACCAATTTTCAAATATTTCCTTTAAATGTAACGAGAACAGTGAATTGTTCCTTTTCACATCATTTGGAAATCAAATTCTTATTTATTTATCCGCTAGTAGTGCCATCTATTATCTTGGATCACAATCCATCTGATAATAACGATTTAGATGAATTCGGGCAATCAGATGCATTTCGCCTATTGCCAAAGAAGCCGTTACGGATAAGTTCCTACTTATTACATTCTGGGCTATAGGGATGTAGAATACAATCAACTATAAAATATAAGAATTGCTACAACTTATTTATTAAAGTTTTATCCCCCGGGGGTACCTCTTAATTGAGGATGAGAAGATTCCGGCATGTTGGTCGGTTCTTGCCACTTTGGAGGATACATGAAAAGGTTGAGGTCTGGCACCTCCCATGGATGACGGAACGTACTTCCTTAGGGAAGGATTGTACTGTGACCGGCGATGGTCCTTTGGACTCAACCACAGTTACTGATAAATTCCTCCTACCTACAGGAAAAGGTTGAGGTCTGGCTCCTCCAATAGATGAAGAAACTTACTTCCTTAGGGAAGGACCGTATTGTATACCTTGTCCTTAGGACTTAACCACAGTTCCCGCCAATGTTGCTGCAGCTGCGGTCTGGTAATTCTGTTTTTTTTATGCGTGTGCCTTCGAGGTGGGTAGGAAAGTCAGTGATATGACATTAAAGTTTTATCTCTGACGATTTAATGGTGCAGTGTAACTATGCAAGTTTTAATTTTAAAAAAATCTCAGGTATCGTTATTGAGAGAAAAAATAGAACACTCACTTTATTTTATAAATAATTAATTCCTATAGTAAAATGCAGTTTAAAAGCTTTCTTAGCTCAAAAATTTAAATATAATTAAGAATGAGTAAATAAAATATTTTTAATATATGCTTTATTGTTTAAACTTTTGAAGATGATTGACTTTGGTAAACTGTTTTTTTTGTAACATTTGATTTTTTTGAGATTTTTATCACATATATATTTATATTATACGTTTTATTTATCATTTTACAACCAGTATGTAGAGGACAATTCCAGTAATGCATGCCTAGATGAAAACATAGTACATATATTCCTGATACATTATCGTCATTAGAAGAAATTAGTATAACTGTTAGCCATTAGAAGAAAAAAAGTATAACAAACTGATGTTTTAATATCTTTAAACAATTAATTTGTATAGTAAAATACAGTTACAAAAATTATCTGCTTGGAAAATTTTAACATAATTACGAAGGGATAAATGCAATGTTCTTAATATATCAATCACCCTTTAAACTTCTGCAGAATTTTGATATTGATTACATTTTTGTAGCATATGATTATCTAGAGGTTTTTATTGCATACATATATTTATACCTATTTTATTAGTTTTAAACAATATATTTATATTTTGCAACCTATGTGTAGAGGAAATTAATTTCAGTAATATATGTCAAGAAGAAAATATTGTACATCTATCTATCCCTGATACAACATCGTTACTAGGGGGAAGAAAAAGGTAAACGATTCATTTTTTAATATTTTTTTAAACAATGATTTTTTTTAGTAAAATGCAATTTAAAAAAATTAGCTAGCTGAGAAATTTAAATATAATTATGAACAGGTAAATGTAATATTCTTAACATAGATTCCAACCTTTAAATTTCTGAAGATGCTTGACTTTGGTGATTATTTGATGCTTGATTATTTGATATTTTGAGGTTTTTTTATTGCATATATATATTTATATCTATTTTATTTATTTGAAACCATATATTTTTATTTTACAACCTATGTGTAGAGGACAACAATTTCAATAGTGTATATCTAAAAGAAAACATTGCTCATATATCTCGTAAAAGTTTTATTTAATGCAATAAAATTTCAGAGCTTGGTTGCCGATAAAAAAGTAATAAATAAAATGTTTCCCCCTTATTTCAGTTCTCTTTTATCTGATTGGTTTCTTTAAATAGAATGTTCCTTTGACAATATTTACTAACCTAAGTAAGACCTAAATATCAACATATAATATCTTTAATTATCAAAATAAATTAAAAAAATTTTATGATTGAAAAATATTATTTTTTTATTTCAAAACGTCCAAATAATAGAAAGAAGAGATTTCAAATGATTTCAAATTTTATAAATTAATCTTGGTTTATCTTCTAATTAAAGTAGTCAGATATTTAAAAACATTTGTTTTTTATTTTATGAGTCATGTCTAGGAAGCTATGAATGACTAATTATACCCTCGAAGCTCGGTGATTAAGATTTGTTGTGACTTCTCCTTTTGTTATTAAATTCTTTATTTTTCTGCCAATTCCAGTAACTAAGCAATTAAATTTAAACATGTATTCGAAATCATTACATTCTTATTTTGTAGCTGTGAACTCCCCCTAATATAAGTTGCATATATGGCTTTTTAACCTTTCTAATTTAGTATATTTCCTAACCAATTTATTGACTACTGAACATACTATTATAAATTCAATTTTAGAATTTAATTTCCTCAAAATTAGTGGAAGACATTTCATATTAGTTAATTCAATTTTGATGACTACTTAAAAAATTTTTTCTAAAGATTTAACAACAACATATACAGTTTTATTTAGCATAATTATATTTTAATGACTTTTATTTTTACATATATTTGCCACTGCCTAGTTGTATTATTTGAAAAATGAGAGTTGTACTCATCTGTCTAAAATAAAAAGACGGCCATTGGCTAGTGAACTTTGAAGAATATGTTACTCTTGTTTTTAGACTAAATGTGTTCGATTTCTACTTTAATATTGCTATAATTATAACCTATTTCCAACAAAAATGGCATTAACATTTTTAATTTATTCAACGGGAATTAATTCAGCTCCTAAGCATTGGTTTTTGTTTTTATTAAGGTTATAGTAAAAAGACTGAAAGGTAATAAAGAATTTAGGAAGTAAACAAGATGAACCTGAATTCAATTTAATAATAAGATTACATTCGAATGTTATTCTGCTGATGAAACTGATGTTGACCTAATTCCATATTTTTACGGATATACTTAAAATCCACGACTTAGTCCGTAAATTAACCGAGTTCGCTTGTAGGGGGTGTATGTTGTGAAAACAACCAACAAGTCTCAATAGAAAACAACGACAACGTTTATTAAACACGAAGACACTATCACAAAGACGACAAATATGTACAGCCGAGACGAAGCACAGTAGCACACTACGACAAACAGTAGCCCACAGGAAGTAATCGGTAGCAATAACGACCATAGCACACAAAGCGGCCAGACAGAATTCAGCAGGAGAGGGGGTCTTCGGAGCTTCACTCTACGATCTCTCCAAACGGCTGTAATTTTCCTTGAGCTCCACACAACGCTTGGACTATTCCACCGTTGCTTCGTTATCCTCTAGACGACTCATTTCACGTCTCTAACTCCGACTGACTACGATTCATTGCAGCTTGAGACTGCTGGCCTTTTATAGTTCACTTAAAGTTCTGGACATATTAGGCGTATTTCAGTTCCAATTGGATGAATCGTTAAAATCCTGGAAGTTTCCAGCAATACCTATTTTGTTGCCAAAGTCGCAGAATTCATCTACAAGTCGCCAAATGGCCACCAAGTTTGTCCGTAAGTTCTGAGATCACTGACGAGGCACCTGATAGGAACCCAAAAAAGCTGATCGAAAAACGGTCTTTATTGAACTAAGCGTGCTGGGAAGACGCATTATAGGTTTGAAACAATGTACTAATTTTATTCAGTTCTTTTCTTGAAAATGTTATTATTTTCAAAAGATTTCTACAGTGACATTTTTCCTCAAAATATCATAAGTTAGACTCATTTCCTAAATAATTACGGGAATAATATGCTAAGGAATTTAAATGTGCATTAGCTTAAGCACATCATAATAGCTTGTTTAAGAATTTTCAAAGAACACATACATTACTGTATGTGCTACTAAGAATTGCAGTGTTATTAATAAGTGCTTTGGTGATTTGATAAAATCTGTCACTATTTATGAAAAATTTTCAAGCTGAAATTATATTTAATTGTTACAATTGATTAAATTGTTCTTTCATTCTTGATGGGCTGGCCGATTTACAAAACTGTTTTCTTTCTTATTCGTTTTATTTTTAAGAAATAACCTACTGCTTGGAAGCAAATCTTGTTGTTCTTGTTTTCAAGAAATGGTAATTGAAGTGACTGCAAGATATCTAATCAATAACAATTTTGATTTCTTATATTTTAACAATATATATATAAAGATATTTATTGAAAACTGTTTGCTTTATAATAAAACAGATGGAAAGATACCTGGATAGATGGAACAATACCTGAACAACTATTCTAAGAAGAAATAATCCATTTATATACTAAAAGCGTTAAAAAAATATTTAAAAAAACTGAATATTTTTGTTGTTAAACTTTAGATAACAGATTATGTCCATTGAAAAGATTTACTAAATACCTTACTATATTAAAAAAAATCATTATTAATATATTCATTAAACTCATTAATATTCCATTAAATTAATTAAACAATAAATAATGGATATAATTAAATTGATAACCATTAAAGTAATATACCCATTGTTGACACAATTTTAGAACATATAATATGAATATTGTCAAAGAAATTTCATAATTCGAAAGAATATCAGAACTAAGATTTTTTCCACCGTTAAAATTAGCTAAAGCCTTTTGGAGAAAAGAAAATCATTGGTACTGAAAAAATATACAATTTTCACAAATCACTGAAGCTGAGAATGATGAGTTCTGAAACTGATGTGTTCTAGCAAAATTCTCAAAAAAGATAGTGCAATTCTGTGGACATTCCAAAAGAGAAAATAGCATGAAAATGCAAATTTATCAATGAAATATAGCTTATTTCAAAAGGAAATCATAGAAAATAAGCATGTTTTGATCTTTAAAAGGAACTGTCAAAATGGCCATTCGTAGTCTTTCTAGATATATGGAGAACGTCACTCTTTTGCTATTAACTTTCATTAATGTTTATATTTTTTAAAGTATGACTAGTTATTTTAGTTCTCATGATTCGTGCCAATTATTTTTTTTTACGATAGTGCTTTCATCATGATGTATCGTTAATATAATTTATTTATCTTAATATTAAGATAACACATTAATAATATTAAACTATTTGTTTCTCTAATTTCTTACTAGATTTTCACTCAATTTCTTACAAAAATTTCTTGTTGAATCCTATTCTAACTATACTTAATCGAATTATAAATAGGGTAGATCTAAAAAATTAAGTAATGTAGTGTACAATTATAATATACAATAATGTAGCATAAAAAACTCAGAACTGTGTCACGTCAGGAAAGTAGTAAATTCGATAAAATAATATAATCTTCACAAATATGAAAGAATACAAGTTAAATAAAGGTATTCAAAAAGAGAATCTTTCAACCCTGATGCAAAGTTAACATTTTGAAACTCTGTTTAGCTTAATAAAATTAGAATAATAGAGACCTTTGCCCCGTATTTCATGTTACAATCTGAGCAATACCTAAATGCTATTCTGAGAACAGAGAGCACTTCCATCAATGAACGTGCATCAAGATTGCGGGTTATTCTGTTAACTTTAGATCCGTAGTATATCCACCAATACCCAAGACAACTATGTAAACCTTCTTGGTATTGCCGGGATATTATCTGGTTGATTTCATCTCATTGTGGAATGATCAACCGGGAATGAACAGATTTGGATGAAGTATGTGTTGACCATGTGTTTGGAAGCGTCATAAGTAAACATGCATAAGCTCATCATGAATAAATTGATGGCGAGTAATTCAATTTACGAAGATCAAGGGATATGAATAATTCATGATTCTAATTTGTAAGTAGATGTAGTTCCCCAAGCGTCTTATTAAGGGAGATGTGGGTAGACGTCAAAGCTGATACAAGGCAACGTTTCACACTAGGCACATTAATCATATCCTAGAAATAATGGCCAAGAAATACCTAGAGAATATATACAGCTAAATATAGAACATCAACTGCATGAGTAGATAATGAGTAGAATTATGGTGTACTTGGGACTATACTGATTTCTGCTTTTAATATTTAAGGACAATACTCTATTTTTATTTTCAATTGTTTAATTACTTTTTACTGAAATATTTTTTTTTTGAAATAAGCAAAATATATTTCAGTTAGATTCTTTAACAACTAGGATTTCATGTTTAGCTCATTTATTTTAAGTTAAATTATTGGAAAAATATCACACATTTTTTTAAAAAAAATATCAAATAATTTTATTTAATAAGTTGTTTGTCATTAAGAGTTCCGAAATAACATTATTGATAGTTTGGTGTGGAAATGTCAAAATTCTAATTTTATGAGACCGGTTAGTGTACGAATTCAAGCATCTCAAGACGTGAGGGAGAATGTGGAATCACAAAAGTGGAATGAATTCGCCCCTTCTTTCAGAGAAATTAGAGGATGAGGTTACTTATTGAGTTTTCAATAAAATTCACTATCAATATTCTATCAACAAAGAGAGAGAGAGAGAGAAACTTCATTGAAAAAAATAAAATTGGATTTTAAATATATTAGAAATAAAGAATTTTCTTCTTCTTGTAATTTGGAAACATTTTAAATGCATAAAACGAACATTGAATGTTGACAAAAATGTCAGAAGATTATCGCTTTAATTGTTATATATAATGTCGATTGCAATATGGTGAAGAGAAAATAAGCCTATCATAAAATTTTTTTTAAACAATATTTTCTTAGATCGGATAAGAATATCACATCCGGTTTCAGAGTTCCATTTTTTGCAAATAGTTTTCATATTAGTGCTTCTCAGTTTAACTAAATTCTCTTACTTCTTTCCAAACAAAGAAAACTAATTTCAAAAATAACAGTACTAAGACGAAAATACAAAGTACTCTTTGAAGACATTCGACAATAAAAAATATTTGAAACAAGAAGATGTTTTAAAGAATTAGGATATCATATCAGATTAATTTCTGAATCAAATTTAATGCTTTCTATTTAAATATTTAATTAGAACATACTGCATAAATATTGTAAGAATCAATCATTATTTGCCAGCATTAGGAAGTTTCTAATAAGAAAAACAGATTACATGCGATAAGACAAATTGAACTTACCGTTTACATATAGGCATTTTCCAAACAGTTTCTAATTTTACAATTATGTACAAAGTAATTTTTTTTATTGAAATTGAATATTCCAAATTTTATTATATTTCTATATGTTTTTCAGAATTGACTTTAATTATAATTGATAGTTACTATATTTTTCTATCTCACTCATTAAATTTGTTTAAAAAGTTGAAGAAAATTTTTACAATATTATTAATTTTATAATATATGACTTAAAAATTTATAGTATCGTGGTATAGTACTAAAGTCGTGGAATATAACATGAAAAACTGATTGACAATTAGTTTTTCTATTAGAAACTGAATAATGTCCCAAAATAAACAATTTATATAAAAAAAAGCTTTTTAAATGAATTTGCTGAAGTAATTAGAAACCACTGTAATTAGGTGTTCGAAATAAAATGCATAACTACTTTTTGATTCAACTTTTCACTTTCTGATTGAATTTTGAGCTTTTTTTACTGAATAAATACTGTTTCACATCCGCACTTTTATTTTTTAGCTTTAATTACAATGATTTTTAGGAGAGCTTTTCAATCAATGAACTGAAATCCTATGGATGATACAAATCATCCATTACTTCAACCTATAAAACTCGTCTGTGCAACCGAAAGTGCTTAAATCCGGTTTGTGGCACATTCGAGTTCATAGAGGTAAGTAACATATTTTTGGAATTCAAACTAAGGCTTCACTTACGTCATTAATTTCGAGCATGCGCGTGAAAGCAATGTAAGATTGTGTAATGTGTGTAAGGTTGATGATGTCTCTACTAAATTTGATCTGAGTTGAATTCGTGTAAATTTAACTAATTTTGGTCACATTTTAGAAATGATAATTTTAATTTATGATTTATACTGAGCTTTTAGTACTTTAAATAATTTTCTCGAAAAATAATTCTTAAGATGTTTATTTAAAAATTGGTATTATTTAAGATATAATTTTAGGCCATTGATAAGAAGCCTTTTTAACTCTCAATTATCCAATTAACTCCTTATATAAAGTTCCGCTGAATATTTAAGTATGAGTTGGATATTTATTTTGGATACATATCTATATTCTATCGCAGAGCTAAATATTACTTTTTTAATGGCTGTTGTGAATTATGAGTTCATTTACGAACTTTCACACAGGCAATATTTTAAGGAAATGGAAATAAGCTACTTGAACTACTTCGGAACATTTTTTTTTTAAAAAATTATTCATTTTTTATGAATAGTTAACCAAACTCCGTGCTATTATCCACATAAAAGAAATATTTCTCTAAAATAATACATAGCTTTTTTTTTGCCATGAATGCCAACTTAATCTTTATATGATTTGTTTCTATGAAAAATATTATCTTGAAATTTAATTTACTAATTTATTTGTGGAATATTACAAAATAAATTGAAGGAAGATAGAAAGGGATATTAAATTAACAATGGGGAATTAAAACCTAAATAATTTTCTAAATTGAATTTTTTGGTTATGCATTAAGAATTAAGTTATTTTTAATATTTAGAAGTTAAAAATTCAAAAATATTAAATTTGATTTGTGTTGCAATCACTTCAGCAAATTTGACGATATAATCCTTTGACATCCTTTATAGTATACGCAAACAAATTGGGAGTTATTCAACAGCATAACATATAAATAATAAGTAAAAATAAAATAAAGGTTTGAGAAAATAATTTTATAACATACTTATACTTTTTGAAGAAAATATGTATTCTGCATGATTTACCTTATATTCTGCATAAAATATGTATACTGCATACCTTATATTCTGCATGATTTAAATTCTTAACTTAGAGTAAACAAATGCATGACACATTTTATCGCAAAAATAATTTTCTTATAAACGTTTTGGACTTTCAACTTCTAAATATTAAATAAATAAATTCTTACCTAATGCATTAGCAAATATTTGATTTGAATAAAACTGAAAACACATCACAAATCTTCAGTATTGTATTTGTAAATATTATTCATGCTATGCATATGATATAGTGATTTTAAAAACGAATTGGTCTTTAAAGTATTCAAAGAAAGCTGATAGTTTTTATTTGAATATACTAAACTCGTTTTCTTGAAAATTAATCTGAATAGTAAACTCCTAAAAGCTTAAACATTATTTAGAAAATATAAATATTTTAAAACCAATTGCAATTACCCTCTAAGAACTCGCTTATAAAGTGCCTTGTCCCAGAGTGTATTCCCCTCACAATGAGGGAATTGCAATTATTCCCTTGTCCTCGGTCGAATTCCTTGATACATTATAATTAAACTTCTGAGGAATATATTTCTGAACAAAATCATTCCCTAGCTCGAATATCCACAATCCAGATACGAATAGTTTGCAGAATTTTATGCACAGTGTCTATTCGGTTAGGATTCAAATCATTATTGCTTGTAGATTCATCTGCAGTTCGGAGAAAATTACAAATGCTTTAAATTACTCTGGTAGGCAGGTCCCATAAGTCACTCTCTGTGTCGACATCTTATCGACCGATACAGAAGCAGCTTTCTCTTTGAAGGCTTAGATGGGCTTCAATATTTAACTGCGATAGGCTACGCCGAGATTAGAATGGCTAACATTATTGGTTTATTCCGGTAAACACTGAAATAGAAGCGATGTATCAAACTATCGAGTGAAGATTGACTTATAGGAGAGAAATAGCGAGCAGAGGATTATTTATTATTATGCTCACGGGCTGCTCCAGATAGTACTCCTTTGAGATTCGATATTTAGTTATTAAGTCAGTTTAGTATATGTATAGTGAAAAATATTTACATTATTTCAGAAAAATAATGAAATGTATTCTTATATTGTTATTGTAAAATAATAAATAAATAGCTAATTGAGTACATGAATTTCTAATAATTAATAATATATTTGAAAATAAAAACCAATACTAACTTTTAGGTCCTTATCAGTGATAAAAAAATAAAAGTTAATAGCACTTTTCCAAATAAACTAAACATATAGAATTTATCGTAAATTTAAATAACTCTTACCTCTAATTTAAAATGTTTACTCCTTCTGGAATAGTTTACATATAGTCTGTATTTCGCGCTTTGAACTCAAATTTTTATATCTATGTGAAGAAGGCTCTAATTAATTTCCTTCATTTTAACATCTGTATATATTTAATATTTCTTAGAGAAGATAACCTTGCACAGAATTACAAAGCAATAAATTGTATTAACCCAACTATTATCCAAAATATTACATTCCTTGTCTCTAATCTAAATTGAAATTTCTAGTACATACTATTTATTATAATTCTTTGTAGACTTAGGTATGCTTTTTATATGAAATTCAAGAAATTAAATAGTTACGATATATTTGATTTTTAACATTATACTATAATTAATACTATAATTATAACATAATTATACAAAAAACAATATGCTTTAAAATTTTCATTTTACCTTAACTTCTGTTGATCACCATACTTTTCACGATAGTAATCATTTTTGGAAAAGTATTGTAGTGGTTTTTCCTATTTCAACACTTTTCCAATATCCATTATCAATTTGAGATCTGTAACTAATTAATAGTCAAATGTAGATGTATTCAATGATGATATGACATTTGTATAAAAATATTTTGGATCGATACGATTTTCATGTTCTAATTTTTGGAAAAAATTAATTATTTATTTAGATAAATGTTTTCTTTCTCTCTAGATCAAATTTTACAACTAGATAAAAAAGTGAATGAAAAAAGGGCATTTTATTCTACAAATATTGACTAAAAACTATTATCCTAATAATACAAATTATTGAATTTTTCATTTGCATTGTTTTTTCTTTTTATTCTCCGTTGTATGAAATGATGACGATAACTTTGAATCCAATATAAAAACATTCACTAAAGTAGTTGAAAGCAGCTGTTTTTTCTTTTATCTTCATGTAATATTACAATGAATCTGTAATACTGTATATCTACATAGTTAGACCCACTAGTGAAGAAAAAGACTTTTTGTACATAGATCCATAATTTCCTCAATGGATTCTTGGTCCTCAATGAATTTTTTTATAATTTCAAATTTAATTGTCATGGAACTTATCTAGTTATGCTGTTCATTGTCCAACACCTCTTTTTTATTCATTTCGTCTAAAATATGAAAATTAGTTTTGAAAGGGAAGTAATTAAACTTTTATTACTCTACGAACAAGCTTGCTACATCAAAACACGTTTGTTAAAAAACAACTGAAAGATGGATTAGTTTAGAATCCATATTTGCAAAAATATTAAAACTTGAAGAAAAATGAAAGTTTGAAAATGTAAGGAATTTTATATTCTATAATTTGATATAAGCGTGTAGTGTAAGAACTGGGAAATTATACAAATATTTAAAAAAAAAAGAAATAGAAACCAGAAAATAGCGCAGTAACATAAGTACCAATATTCGCAGAGAGCTTTGTCAAATTCGAAAGATAAATTTCGAATAAGGAAAATAGGCATAAAGTAGATGAAAAATTACCAGAAAATATAGGGTCGCAGGTAAAGTTTTTCAATGAAAATCGCAAATCGGCCGGAGTTCACACGCTGGATGCCACACAGAAGGATCCACACTTTTCTACTAGAGTTTTATTCTCAGATGAAGCCTGCTCTACGGGAGAAAAATGACTTCAACACGCACAATGTGAATATTTGGTCATTCGAAAATCCCCACATCACTATCTCGTCGAACGTACAAGTTTGATATTAACATCTGAGCAGAATCATCTATGGGGACCTTTGTTTCGTCCGAAAGCCTCAGCGGCTCAAAATACCTTGTTTTCTTGCAGCACATTCATCCCAATTTACTGCAGAGAGCACAGACAATTGCAAGCCAGAACATTTACTTAATGCATAATGGAGCGCCAGCACAATTTAGTAGCATTCGTGAAATTTGACTTGTTGTTTGCGAATGAAGTTTAACGACCATCAATTCTGCAATACTTGATAGTTACTTTTATTTTCCTCCCACGCATGAAAAATTTACATACGAGAAGACTTCTTCTCGATTATCTTCTTCCTAATCCTCGCTTCATAGGGCCATTCTCTTCACCAGACACATTGTCTTTTCGACGTCTGTTTTTGCGATTTTCATTGAATAAACGTTACTAGCGACCCTATCTTTTATGGTAATTTTCCATCAGCATAGTGCCTATTTTCCTTGTTCTGAATTGATGTTTCGATCTTGGCAACGCTATCGGCGAACATCGGTACTGGTGTTGCAGCGATGTTTCCTGGTTCCCATTATTTTTTCTTTAATATCTTTAAAACTATCCAGTTTTCACACTACACGCTTATAACAAATCATCGAAAATAAAATTCCTTACATTTTGAAGTTTTTATTTTTCTTCAAGCTTTTATTTTTTAAATTTATATGGGTTTATATTTTTGTTGTTCCGAAATATGTTTGTAAATTATAGCGAAGAAAAACATCAAAATCTTAATTAACTTCTAATTATATATCTAATTAAAATTGCAAAAAACTCTCACGGAGTTGCACATTTTCACTCTTTTTTGACCAAATCTAATCAAAATGGTTTTGTCAGTAGAGGAACAACTCGTAGGAAAGCAGATATTTAACTTTATTATTAATAAACTATGTTTATAAATAAGATGCTTTTCATAAATGTACTAATTTTATTTTTACACCCATTATTATAGAAAATTAACATAATTAAAATTGCACATTTTAAAAAAGTATCTAAAAAAGTATTGGCATTGTGTAAGCAGAGTGTAAGCAGCTTTCTAAAAATTAAGAAAATTTAACAAAACTAATATATTTTGGTGGCAGAGCTACTTTTTCTTGCAGTAGTAAAAAATGTTTTAAGGTATAAGACTAAAATTGCCTTAATTGAAGTAATTAACATAATTTTATTTTTTTTTTACCAAGCAAAAGATATATTACGCATCTTCTATCCTGAAAAATGTAGCAAATTATTAAAAATAAAATATCTTTTTATTTTTGGTTTCTAAAAAAAAGCATCTAAATAAAAACTGAGGAAAAATATTCAACAATAGAAAGAAATCTGAGATTTTTTTAATTATTATTTATTTATTTTGCTCAAGATATTAAATTTTTTCTTCAAATATATTCATTATTTTTCGCTAAGGAGATCGTTTAATACAAGGAGCTTAGATTTTTACTGTCGAAATTCCTAAATAATACTTTCAAATATTTGGGGGGGACTGGTGTAGATTATTACATCATTTTCTGAAGAATGGTCATAAAAATGTATTATCCAATATATCCACAATTAAAATATTTGCCTTTATTTCATTTAACTCCAAGCACTCATATTGGAATTTTCCACTCAAAATGGATATTATGGTCATGTTATATTTAATAACCATTTTGTTTGCACCTGAATAACTATGTTTGGGAAGTTGAAGTGCCCATATCTTTACCTTTTCTTTGCATAAATTAATATACATTCTGTTTTAGTATGAATATACATTCCAATAAAATTTTCTCCAAGATTATTTGCAAAATAAATATTTGCTTGGTAATTCCAAATATCTTACATTAAATATTTGCATTTGTTAATTTAAATGGCACGAAAAATGTATATTTCTCTTTATTTGACTTTTATACATTTTATTGTCTTGAAAATGTTTTCTAGTGCTGGTAATAGCAAATTTTGATTTTTCTGGGTAAAATAGTTTTTATTACTTTTAATCTTCATAAAACCAATTCAAAAATCTACTGTTGATATAATAGCTGAGACACATAATAAGTTTTAAACTATAGTATCATTCTAGATAGATATTTAATATTGACTTATCTTGAATATAAGACTCTATGATTCATTCACGATTTCCATGCGAAAGCAAAAAATAATGAATAATTAATTATTTTAATGAAAATTGTTTATTCTATTGAAATGCAAAACATTCCATTTATGATTAATTTTAAGATGCAGATATATTTTTTGAATATTAATTCACGAATACTTTTATAACTCTAAAAAAATGTTTTAATGCAACTATTTTTGTAAAAATAATTGTTTCCAAAATAGAAAATATTTCATACAAATATTTATTTAAAAATGTTAACGTTTTATTTCGATACTGATATACTCATCTTAAATTAATTTAACTTAAAATAAATGTTGCTATTTAAATAAATCATATCATGCATTAATACACTAAACAACGCATTCAATTTCGAATTAGTATTTGATAATTTTGAAAATAAAAATAATTAAATATAATAAATATACGACACATGACAAGAAGAATTTCAAATTACAAATTTTTAACACTTTCAAAGAATGTAATATTTCTGAATATTCCTTTAAGTATTGTGATTTCAAAATAATAATGCGACAGCCATCTACTGACACATTAAATTCTTGAAATATAAAGCTAACATTTCTTCAAACGAATTTAGAATTACTGCAACAACTGCGCCATCTGGCGAGAAGGAGAGTGGAAAGGGAGAGGAAGTAGAACATGAGAGATAAGGAAACCCCGTCCTAAAGATGGTGTTTTTGTAAGATGTTTCTCTTGGATCAGTTGTCTATATAAATTTTACTGCTATGATATATATATGTCAGTGTTTTCATGTTTTTGCTTGAGAATTCACCATTATGTGTGTCCGAAATAAAAAAAAAAGTGAAATAGGCAAATAGTGACTCATTGGGTTCGATAACCCTAGGCAGTACACCACCTATTATTTTTGATAATTTTTTCTCTACTAAAATATTGTATATTTGCGTCTGCCTTAGTACCTTGGCGCCATTGAGAGTAAATTTTATTTCGAATTATTAAGTTTAATAGATATTATTTGACGAATACGAACTATCATTTTTAAGAATTTTATATTGAAAGTTTTAAATCCAACTGAGCGAAAACTTGGCGACGACTCCAAATAACATTAATTGACATTATATATTTTTTTAATTTTAAAATTAAAAAAAGTTTTATAATGGTATCATTTAGTAGGTGAGTTTCCAAATTTTTCGAGAAATCTGATAATTTTAATTATATTTTTATTTGCAAAATTTTCAAAAGATTTCATTATAATTCAAGCCATTTTGTTTCCTTCATCAAAAACTTAATCGTTCACATTTTTCTATCATTACAAACTAAGGACGAATGCTTCAGTTTGTTATCGTTGCGACATGCATGAATGCTCTGAAAATGAAATTATATTACAGCTGAAGGTTAAGTCAGATAGATAATAAATTTTTTTAGATATATATTTTAATAACTAAGAGACGAAACTCAACTTCTCCAGGTAAGTAAAAGTAAGATCTAGATCATATGCAAGAATCTAAAAATAACTCCTAAAAGTTATTGAATAAGGTAAAATGTTTTATTCACTTATCTTTAGACTAATCCAAACAATAAAAAATGTGGGAGATTGATGACTGTCAGGTATATACCAATGACATTTTGAAAAGATCTTCTGTCCTGATGGACAGTAAATGAATTGGTGTGTTCACTAATAAATTGTGAGAATATTTTCAGCTTTTTCCTGATAAGTTTATTCTTGAATTATAGAGATTCTTCAAGAATTATACAAAAGTACCATGTACGGATGGGTAAAACTTTACAAAACATGTTTATTTCCATTTTTTAATTAAAATTTTAAGAATAAGTGTGTCAGAAGAAGCAGTTTTGACCAAAGTTTCAGCTAGCCGATTTTCATTCAGCTCTAAAAGGATGGTACCAATTGAAAGCAGAAATTGAATAACTTTATTAAGTGGAATTGTGAAATCGAATCTAATAACCGAAATCCTTAAACAGCCCTGGCCGAAACAATTATGGTCATCAAATTATGAGATTTAATTGAAATGAAACAAATAATAGCTGAAGCAATTCATTGTCGAAAGTGGGTAGTTAACAATAAATCTGAGAAATACACATTCTAACAGCAAGTTAGATTTACAACATAGATGCAAAAAATATGAAAAGATTAAAGCAATGAAACATCTGTCACGTGACAATTGTGGGTTTAACGAAATGTTAATGGCTCTGTAAAGCATATTCCCTGATCTTATACAAAGAAGAAAATTCTACATATAAGAAAAACGCATCAAACTTATATAGGAAATTGTGTATCTTATTTATAAATAACTATTCAAAATTAATAATTTGAAAAGTAATACTTCAAAACTACCACTATAATAAAAAAAGATAAAAGAACATTCTGCCTAGAATATTTACTCTTCCAACACTGAAAGGCTCTAAGTATCTGTATAATGAATTATAGCAGGGTTTGAGTCACCTGAATCGAGCCAAGAAATTGTCATCCCTTTTCGTTAAGTGTGATTGATTGCATACTCGAGGCTCGGGTTTTGTTCATTAGAGACGCTCACCTTGATAAATTTGGAGAACATCGACGCTTTTTAGGAACTCACAAAAAATATCAGAACATATATTTGCAGGGAGCCTTCAATCAATCGGGATCATTTTTTGTACGTCAGCCTCTTAAGAACACGAGCTGTTGTTATTGTAGTTTTTGAGGGGTCTGGGTATTTTTCTGAATTTTGAAACAGAGATTCAGGTGTTCCGGCATTCTGAGGTAACTGACCTCATCTCGAAAGATTTTGGAAATGAGAGGATTTAAGCGAATAGTGATATTTCTTTAAATAAGTGCAACAATGAATATTTAAAACTTTGAATTAATTGCAAAATGCCTGGGAGTTAATAAATAAAAATAAAGATTTCAAGCCAAAAAAAAACCCCGACAAAAATGACTACAATTTCACCAAAATATTCTTATTTAAAAAATAAATTGGAAGGTATCAGTGAATGGAAAAAAAATAATCAGAATATTCAATTTCTTATAAAGAAATATATTTAAAAAAACGCAGATCATGAGTTCTTTGAGTGAATCTGATTCTATAAAATTTTCTTTTTCCGTTATCTGACAAGACTGCATGGTTAGTTGAGCGCAAAGATTTAAGGAGAAGAAAATGGATTGAAAGAAACTCAAGAATTCTCTTTCAAATTTCAGGATATTTCATCCGAAATTGTTAGCATGCTTGTTATTTTATTTATTATCGATTTTCCCCCTTCCGACGATGTTTGTATTTTTCGTTGTGAGACACTATCAATGTAACGCTTGAGTGACTGGGTGTTGTTTCTGATGGAACTTGAGGAATATATTTTTTTCCGAGTCCGTGCACATATTTATTTTCTTATTTTCATTCAATCGGTGGAGAAAAATGTTATTGTTGTTTGCGAATATTGTGGTATGAAACGGAAGCTTTGCCTCAAGATGTGATTAAATTTTCTAGAATAATAAATTAGAAGGAAGACCACAAATATTTTTCTACGTGTTTTTTTATGATTATGTCATCACATGCTTTACCGCTTCAAAAAATGATAGGAATTTATTTTTAGTCCTATTAGAAAAGAAACAGATAATAACTAATTATTTTTATTATTTTGCTTTATTTTACAAGAGCAATAACTTCACATATTTCATCATCTCGTTAAATATTTCGGTAGTGTCTCACATATCCTGCATTGCTCTGCTATACTAATAATTTCACACAATCGACGTACACAGGGAGTGGTACGTTTATTATCTTGTCAGCAACCTGTAACTCCGCTGTCACCAACTGTTCTTTAAATGAATACCTATGATTATTTTTAAGTTAATAAATAGCGCGTATCTAATGAATAAAACACTTTAAAAAATTTAAAGAGAAATCCTAAAAGCACTGACTACTCCAGAAAAATCTGAGGCACACGAATAAATCTGAATATCTGGAGACCGCCGCGATAGCATGTGTTGGAACTAAAGTAAAGTTCTAGGGGATTCACCGGCCACATTACAACCCTTCCCGTAGGAATATGTTCCGTCATTAATAGGAGGTAATCGACCTCAGACCAATTCTGTATCGACGAGATGCCGAGAACCAACCACCATACCGGAATCTTCCTCAATATAAAGTCAATCCTCAAATATAAAGTGCTTTCCGATGATATCTAAAAGAACATAAATAGAACCTAACCTTGGAATAAATTATTATGTACATAATTTTTTGAAAATAAATTTTGTGAAAAAAATTCGCTAAAATGTGGGATGAACTGTGAATCTTTAGTGTATTGTTCGAAATAAAATTTTCCATATTCACCAAATTACGATAAAATTTCTTGAAGATTTCAATAATAGAAATCTCATTAAAATTCATATATAATACCTAATGCGTGAAGTCCTTATTATTTTCCACTTTATAGTCCTTATAGTTCTCTCGGTGAAGTCCAAATTTTTATTCAAGCAAATGAAGTATATTATAAATTATTTGAAACCCAGGAAACAATTTGACGAAACAAGAAAAAAAAATGTTATTAGCAACATTCTTTACGATTTTTTATAATTTGCATTTATAATTATGATTATTGTAACATAGATAGTTAAATAATTTAGGTATAATTTGTAGGGCCTTTTTTTCCTTTATAATACCATTAAACAAAAAAAAGCAGCAGAAGATATGAAATAAAAAAAATCGTCAATAAAAAAATTATGGGTTCATTTTTTTTAAAATTGCGTATTTCATAATTCAATTTGCTGATTTGGATCTTTATTCTCTGTCACTTTAGTAAAGAGAATTTTTAAAAATAGCATCATGCGAATAAAATGCTGCACTATCCAGTCTACCTGATAAGATATAGTATTAAGACATAGTAAAAACCGGAAGACGAAGAAGAATTTGGTTAGTATTCCCTGCCTGCTTGTTTAAATATTATTATTTAAAAATTGTAGATATATAGTAAATTTAGTGTCGAATTACTCGCACGGTTTTGGGTCTATCCATGATTATTTTAAAAAATGAAACACGAAGTAAGGACAGTTTATATTGAAAATAATCGAAACAGAGAACCTAACTTTGTATACTGAAGTTTAGCAACACTTTTGCGTCAAACGCTAGGCAAATAATCGATGATCGCTTTGAAAATACTCAGTTCACTTTCATCAGGAAGTCTTGAACCAATCAGACAAAGTGGAAATGAACATAACATGGCTTCGTTGTATTGCACACTTGTTGCATTTCACATTTCTGTATTAGTAAATCTTATAAATGACAATTGCGATATGAATTATATTAATAACTATGTGATACATATAAACTACTTCTTTTCAATTTAATGATCAATTTTGCATGTTGAAGGAAATAACTTGCCTCAGGTATAAAAATGGCATTGCTAAAAAAACCTGCAATCGACTTTCAGCTATTTTACTAAGAAACTAGACAGACAGACATACGTAATTATAAAGCTACTTGAAAAGACCACATCATACAATCGCAACTGAAATACAATTACTGTTACAAGTCTAAAATGAAGGTTTGTGCAAACAAAAAACAAGATACAAATACAAAAAATATCCTTGTAAACTAGAGAAAATATATTAAATTAAATGAAAAAAACTAAAAAGCAACACCATTTATCGCTCCGATATTATATTGTATGAAAGATCTAGACAAGATTTTAAAATGATAATTTTGTGAAAAATGTAAAAACATTCTTTGAATCCATTCGGAAAAATATAACTCCTTCTTCAAGATTCCTCAAAAAATATATACATCATCAGTATGAAAACAATCCATATGATGTGAATACGATGCAAGAGGAAAGAAAGAGAAAATGTTTTAAGTCTTTGTAAAATATCAATGTAAAATGAATAATTTAATCACCTTCAGAACATTCTATAATATGCATATATTTCATATTTTGCAAATAATAAATTTATTAATCTGAAATATTATAGTTCTTCATTGACCCTGTCATAAGTTCAGCAAAGTATAATGGGGTAATTTTAATTATCTGCCTAATATATAACTCACCTTTTCATGGTATAATAACCTTAAAGCTTTAAGAATATGTTAGATAAATTTTGTCCTGCTTATTAGCTTACAGCAATATAAAGAGAGCTTCAATACAAAAACTTATTTTAATTCAAAAAATTATTTACAATAATTAAAAAAAAAAGAAGGAAGAAAAAAATGATTCACTTATCAAATTTAATCATTTTTATACAAAGGTTCATTTATCAAATTTAATTATTTTAAACAATAATTCATTTAACAAGTTTACTCATTTTTAAAAATAATTAATTAATCAAAATATTTTAACTTTTTAGTTGTAAACGACTCAACAATTCAAAAAAAGCTTTTGATGGATAATGGCAACTTCTGAAACCAGTGTATTATCTGCTTCTTTTTATGTATAAAATATATACTTTGTCATAGTCAGTGCTGCTGGTTCTAAAATATTTTTTTCATCAGATGGAATTATAAAAACCAATGATAATAAATTCATTCATTAAATATAAAAAAAGAAAGAAATTCCAATGTAGATAGAAACAAAAGACGGACTCTTAGGTACTGAATGAACATGGTTGTAAGTTGAGTGGAAATTATGCTGGAAATTACAATTTGCGCTGGTATACATTAGCATTGCCTAGTTTTATCATTGCATTATGTTTGATAGAGTGGTGTTAAATGATTTTAACGATTATGATTTTTTGTTGCTTTAAAAAGTTTATCTCTCTATATAAATTCAGGATTTTGAAATTCCTTAATTATAATAAATAAAAATGAAACAACTCACTCTTCATCGTTGTTGCAGGAAAAAGAAAATGGCAGCAAAGTCAAAACATCTTTCGTGATATATTGCAAAGTTGAATCACAGAAAATATGTTGAAATAGTAATTGTTTCGAAAAAATTCTCAATCATAAAATAACAAAATCTACATGCAAAGAAAAATCATTTGTAGTTTTTCAATCCATATTTTTGAAATTTATTTATTTCTTAAATTTGTTATTTATTTATGAATTTGATTTATAAAACTGACTAACTGAATATATTTTAAAAAAATAAATCACCAAAGTAACCTTTAATATGCACAAGATTATATTTAATGAATAGGCAAATCATAAATTTTGATAAAAAGTATTGACCTTTTTTTCTTTCTCTCATTTTGGAATGACAAGCTTATCGATATTATTATTCATAAAAAAAATAACTTTAACGAATAATCTTTGACTAAATTTGCGATTTTGATATATCTAGTTTCAAAATTTCGAATAGAAACTCGCAATATATGTTACATTTCAAACTTATAAAGCAGTTCAACAATGAAACGCGTTATAAATTATACTATAATATAATGATATATAATAATATAGTTATACTAAAATATACTATAATATAAAGTTTATAATATTATTAGATCTATGAAATATAGCCAATTTTTTTCAATAGATTCATAAATTTTTATATTTAAGATTTAATCAATATTATGATTCAAATAAAAAAATAGTAAATCATTCTCTGTGAAGTATTTATTATAATGTAACTATAACGACACATACGTAACTACATGGATACCTCAAACGATCATATCATATGATTGCAACTGAAATAAAACTATTATTGCTAGTCTATGATCCATCAATCAAGAAAAGAAATCCGACTGCAAAAGAAACAAAATATAGATATTCGATGTAGAAATGTAAAATTCGACGTAATGTTTCAAATTTTGTACGAAACTTAATTTCAAATAGCATAAAATTTAGGCTTAATGCATGGAAACGTACATTTAGAATTTAAAACGAAATACATATAATTCACCAACATTTTATTTAGAATTACGTTACACATATAAAATACTAAATTTCAAGCAGCATGAAAAAGAAATTAGGCATAAATTTTATAAGCAATTAAGAATTTCAACAGTTTTTCAAAATATTATGCTTAAATTTATTAAAAACTAGCCGCCTTTGGCGACCAGCCGGTTCGCCAATATTACCGCTCGCTACAATTTTCAATTAAATATTTTAAGTAACTCGTCTCTTAATAGATTCTCAAACAAAACAATTTTAATCTTCAAATTTTGATAGTCATACCAAACTTATACTGTTGTTTAGATCGTTTCGTTCAATTTACTCTATATATTTTGCTAATTTGTTGTCATTTCCGGTAAAACGTCAACTTTAATTTAAAGTGAAAATGATGAAATTGCAATTAATATAAAGATATTTTTTAATAAAACCAAGCGTTTTATTTTATTTATCATCTTTATTGCTATTTATTTATTACTATCATTATTGAATATGAGTATTCAAACAAAATATCTCGGTATTTAAGTCTTATGTGAACTACAAAATATTTTTGATAATTTATGTAATATCTCAAAGAATAATTCAACAAAAATTTCTCAGATTTAGCATAAAATTCAGTTTTCAGTTTTGCTTTCAAAAGGATTGAAATGAAATCAATAATAATATTTTGTTCCAGCCTATAAATATATTTCAAAAATTATGAAATCTAAATTTAATGCAGTAAGGTATCATATTCTGAGAAATATTCTGGACACACCAAATTTTAAATAAATGAATGTTTCTATTTTCCACGATCAACTAAGACTTATTTATGAAGTTTTGAATGTTAAAAATCTAGAAAAACTCAACACTTTCATAATCTTAGGCCAATTATTCTTAGAAACCTGCGCGCTGATAGGCGTATTTTTTTTGAAACGATCGATGGAAAATCTAAAATTATCCTTTTTTTAATTTTTTTTATTGAATAGTGATATTCAAATTTTCATAAATCAGTCAGTTTAAGTGATTGATTTAGTTGAATGGAAATTAACTCTTTTTATTTAAAATATTAGTGTTTCAAGAGCATTTTGTTATTCGTGATTTCGACAGCAGAAGCTTTATGTAAAATCAAAAATTTGTTATTTATTAGAGCATTTATTGAATTAAGTTACATAAAATATAATCATTTTTCTATTTAAACCATTTTAGTAAATCTGTTGAGTTCGTGCGTCAACAAAAATAGAATGCAGACAAACTTATTATGAAACTAAATCTTATTACATTATAGATAATATTATCAAATTTACATCAACTTATTTTCATTCAAAATTCTAGCATCGTTTTTAAACAACAAATTAAAATTTCCAAAAATATCACTGTTGCCGATCTGAATTTCACAACTATTTACAAAATAAAATTTATAATTATTAAAATAATCGTTTGCTACTTTTAAATAAAATATTTACGATTTATGTCGCAACAGATCTGTGTCTTACTAAAGGTTTACAAATTAGTTGCGTGGCCATGATTTGAATGGATATCTTGTTCATATTAAACAAAACTTGCCTTAAAATAAAACTTATTTATTGGATTAATAATATATAGAGTGTAAAAGATCATAAAAGAATTTTTCTTGAATTTATTTTTTAGAAAAAATAATATTTCATATTTGTTTCATTTCCTACAGACACGTGACGAAAATTATATTTTTGCAGATTTCATTTCCAAAAAGATTTAATTTATTTTCAGTTAGAGCTTTAATCAATGTGATGGCAACACTTTGAAAAAAGCTATTTTTTTCTCCTGAATGCGAAACGTGCTTAATCCTCATTTTTATTTTTGACGAAAAAAATTATTGAAAATCATAGTTAAAATATTTATTTAAAAATTCATTAAAAATAGAAATTTAATCTTAAGATTAAAACAGTAGTATCATTTAAAAGATAAATTTTTGATCTTTAACTTCATGTAAAAATCTTTTTTGTGCGGTAATATTTTCGGCAGTTATAGCAGAAACACGTCAAAATTTTGCTTAATTTTTAAATAAATAAAATTCTAATTAAAAATTCGAAAAAATAACCCCCAGGTGCACATTCCCGGCCTCCAAGGTATACACGTGCCAAATTTGGTAGCTGTAGGTTGAATGGTCTGGCCTGTAGAGCGCCAACACACACACACACACACACACATTGAGCTTTATTATAAGTATAGATAAACATAATGTCAACAAAATAATCATATACATTTAAATAACATGTATATTATTCTATATACTAATGCAAAAAATAACTAAATAACTCTTACTCACTTAATTTCAAACTTTTCGATATAATTTAAAATATATACATATTTGTCACATATATTGTGGAATGATATTAACGCTTCCAGGTCACTTAATTAAGTTTTTGTGTCAATATTGATAAGAAAAAATTCTTAAAAAAATATTTTTAAAGTTCATAAGCCGAGTAATTTTGACTCAAGTGGAGCAAATATATAAATAAAGTTTAATAAAGCTTCTATTATTTGTTTTTGCGTACTCCACAAATAAGGATTTTTAATTTGAATAAATTATATTTCAAAAGTAATACTTTATTTATTTTATCCAGTATGTGCGAATTTTTAATTTGCCTTTTATTATTAAATTCCTTTATTTTTAGTGGTTTTGATATGAATTCTTTTAACTGTTGAATAACAAATTTCCATTCAAATTTAATAATATCACTAATTTGCATGTAAAGAAATTAAAAATGAATCTTTAGGGACATTGTTTTCTAATTAGAGCTAAATCTTATATGAAGGTATTATTTTGGATTTTAAGTTATTATATAAAGTTATTACTGGATAATTTTGAAACAGATCTTATTATTTTGTGACATGATCAGATGAGGAAAATGTATGGATATCTACTCTATTTCAATAAGATAATTTCAGTTATTAATAACCGAAAAAATGACAACTTGAACAATATTTTGAAAATTCTAAATATGAATTTGAAATTCGGTAAAATGTGTGCTTACATTATTTGAATGAATAATTAAAAAAGAAATTAGCATTAATCTCATTTATTTCTATTTCAAAACAATTTAACATAAAAATGAAAACTAAACAAGCATAAAACTCAGGTCATACTTTCATAATGTTTTTAAAAAGGGAATATTGATACCTCGTAATTTATATACTTGGTATTTGAAGTAAAAAATTATTTTTTTAAGAAAAATACTATCTTTCTAATTGGAGGACTTCTATGATTTTAATATTTGCACAAACATGTTTATTAGGAAAAAAAATTGATGATGCTAATGTTGCTAATATTCACTAAGCATTTAAATTATTTTTCTTGCGTTCATTTTTTTCTCATGCTTTAAATGTTATGCTTAACTTCTGAATTTTTTGTATATTTAAATCAAACAAAATAAGTAAATATGTTTTTGATGTCTTATTACATGATGTCTTAAGACGACAATAAAATTATATAAATTTTATGTCATCCTCAAATACTTGTTGGGGTGACTATAGACACCAAATAAAATATGTTAATCTAGTTCTTTTCAATTTGACATAAAATCCATATTTCAAAAGGATATAGACAAGACAAACAATACATTAATTACTAAGATTTACTTATAGTTCTTGCAAAAGCTTTCGGAATATTGTCAGAAATAAATGTGTATTTAAAATTAACAATGAATCTGAAATCTTATGAATCTAGACTAATAATTGATTCATTAAATTCATTCATTGACTGCACATTAGCTAGAACCTCATGAGCTCTATATGCAAGAAAAAAAATCCTATAGTGATTAATATACCTATCAATATAAACAATGAATATTTCTTGATGAATGACAAGTCTGGAATCTTCAATAATTCAAGAGAAAAAATGGCAATTTTAATGAATAAAAACGATACCAAATTTTATATACCGAATTCTTCTTTGTTGCTAAACATTTTTCGAACACTTAATAATATAATTTAATTCTCTAGTTCAATAAAAATCAGAAAAAAAGTACCTCGTGAAAACCCATAGCTGGAACTCTTTCTCACATTTCTAAAAGGCATTTTAAGATGAACAAAGCGACCATCTTAGTCCATTAGAATGATAAAAAAAACTGTGATAAATTAGAATTTTTAGTTCCTTATAAGTTCTCTTTCTATCAAAGTTTTTTTCTTCGTTCCATTTCCCATCGTATGCGATTTTATTCATGCATGTAGTTACTTTTTTAAAACGAAAATTCACCTTTAGGGAAGAAATCTGGTGAAAGTGGAACCTTACTTTTCATTATGTAAAGTGTAAATACAGAATATAAAACAAAAACGCTTCTTACACTTTTAATTTTTCCCAAGTTTCTTTCAGAATGCAAGTTTCTTGCAAAAAATTGCAGAATTCATTCTAAAAAAATGCATTTTTCTTTCTGTTCTATTCAAGAACGGAATTTAATATTTCTTTTTCAGTTTCAACATTTTGAAGTACTTTATTTTTATTCCTCATATAAGCCCTCTAACATTTTGTATTTCTTTAGAAGCATTTCTCTGAGATCCTTCAACGTTATATAAGCCGAAGGAAACAGCACGGAGAAAATTAGGTTAATATACATATTAGAATTCGGAATGTCATAAATGACTGAAGAGATTTTTTTTTAAAAAAGGACATTTTTAAAAGAAATAAAATATAGTTTCGTAGAATAATAGTTTATTTTTTTTTATTTTTTTCACTCTTTTCTATCTTAGTTTTCTTCGTCGAAATTCTCATTTCGGAAACAAAACTCTTATCGTTATTATTTGTTTTTAAACTATAATATTTTATACCTTGATAAGTGATGTTTTAAACAAAATATTTATGGAAGTTTCCCAAAACTTTATACATCATTTTTTTAATATTAGAATTCCAAATAGTAAAAAAAAATCTGAATGTGTGAAATTTTTCTTAAAAAATGACAATAATTATTTGTAAATACATGTACAAGTTTTTAAAATCGATTACTGTTTAAACAACTGTACATTAATTTGTTTCTATTTACATTCACAAGGGATTGTTAATCATAATATAAAATCTCATCGTTAAGGAACTATAATTACAATATTCAACTTATTGCAATAAATCATGTTTAACGATCATTACATATTACTAATAAAGAAATTGTTAACATTTTGAATAATAAAGTTAAATAATTTTAACTTTATTAATGAAACATATTTAAATTCACATGAGTATCTCAACGCGAAAATAAAATATTTGGAAATAAAAATTGCAAATATTTAAAGATAATATATATTCGGTATTTTTTATAATTTGTTGTTTAAATAAGCACACAGTTTGTAATTTCGTAATATATTAGTGAAAGTCAAACTAATTTGTCAACAAACTGAAGGCCAGACAGAAGCAAGAAGAAAAACATTTCGTAACATTTTTTCATTATATCTAAATACAAAATTAAAATACATCTATTGAATATTTTTGACCAGTTATCCCTATCAGTTTCTATTATAAGTTTTTTTATATATTTAAAGAGCCCTTCTTTAGTTTTGAAATATATTTTTCTATAACAGTTATAAACTATTATGTTAATACATATTTCATAGAGCTTCGACAGAATAGCTCTTGACTAATAAAACATGGAAACTGTTTATTATATGACTCCATGACACAAGATTCATATATAGGTTATACGGTCACCAACGAAATATTATATTTAGGTTTATCTTAATGAAATGCAATAAACCTGTTCAATACTAATTATTGGAGAAAGATTAGTGGAAAATTCTATTTGATATTTATTCGAATAATAGTTTCCACTTCATCACTTATCACTTTCATATAGTTGTTTCCATATATCTTGTCACTTTCATTCATACAATTTGATATTCAATCGAAATATATGAATGAAACTCACAAGATATTTTTGTATAGGGCAATAAATTCCAGCTGGTTTCAAAAGCAGAAAAATATGAGAGTGCCTGATATTTCTAAACACTGAGGATAGTCCATAGCTGTTATTTTAATAAAATTGAAACTTTGTTCTTTGAAGATGATTAATTTATTTGAATATAAAAAAAGAAAGAATCTTTCCATAACAAGACAAGCCGATACTTTTTTTTACACTTCTTACTTAAGAGTGTTATAACAGTGCCAATTAATTATATATTTCTAGGACCTATATAACAATTTTAAAGATATGAAATTTGTTTTAAGTTTCTAGATTCCAATTGTTTAGTTAGTCAAAATTAAAAATAAAATGATATAATTTTTAAGATATTATGCAGGCATCGCTGAGGTGGAAAATAAGAATATAAATTTAGTAGCTTTATCAATTTATTCATTATCATCTATTCCAATAAAAACAGGAGCATCCTATAAAACATGAATGAAGGGATTGACCATACACACACAATTCTCGAATGCACCAACCTGTCTTTTATTCTACAAAAAATGAATGTTCATATTCGGCGTACCACAAAACATCTTTCTGTGTTGATTTTGCTGATTGTTCACATATCTTTTCATTGTTCTCATTCACTGCTGACTGCTGAATCAGCGATTTCTGGATGTTATAGATTCCATGAGATTTTTTTTCCTTCACCACTCATTTCTATTGGATAATATGTGCCACTAAATAAGAGAGGAATCTATTGAGTCGTTTCAGTTAGCGGATTTCGATTGTAAAGGAATCTTTTGATTCAATTTATTTTATATTAAAGTTATGATATCACCAGACCTATAATATGTGGTAAGTATGTGTAATTTTCATCAATTACACATGTTTTGGAGTGCCATGTGTAATTGAGGAAAATATCAACGTAATGATTAAAATAGATATAAAATAATCTGTCAGGAAACTAGTTTTAGTAATAGAAATTTTACACTCATAATTACGTTCAAATATGCCTTGTAAATATTTTTATACCATAGTCCAGAAACAAAAAAAAAGTTGTTATACTAATCATGGTAACTCATTTAAATATATTATTTCTTACCATTTTTGTTATTAAAAACTAATAGTCAGAAAAATCAATACCAATAGTTCTCTTATCTCTTATCACAATAAACTACGTTACCCAGAGAAAAGTTTGAAAAGGAATATGCGATATATAATAAGCGATGAGAATTATAAACTTGTGATTAATTGATATTTATTACTTTTTTAAATATTATATCATAAATTATATGGAAATTTAAAAAAATATCAGGTAAAGTAAAATAAAATAATAACGAGCATTTTTGAATTATTAAATGCATGCGCAATTGAACGACCGAAAAGTTTCAAGATTTAAATCTTAATATTTATAGATGTTAATATTGTATAGTAAGAATATAACATCCTAGTCTCTCAAAAATCTTTTAACAATTTAAAACAATTATAGCCGTCTAGAGGAAACTTTTTTTAATATTTTCATATTCAACTAATGCTTGCGCATTATGTTACGTATGATATCATCAATCTTAATAAATTAAAAAATAGAAAAATTTCAAGATTAATTTTAATATTTAAATTTCAATATTGTACAGTAAGAATATAAAATTCTAATCTATCAAAAACCTTTTTACAATTTTTGTAGGTATGTCTACGAAACCAAAATTTGTAGGCATGTTATGTTGCATTTGATGTCAGCAAGCTTAATGTATTGGGAAAGAAAAGAAACAAAAATTAATTCCAAGGTTTAAATTTGAATATTAAAAGATGTCAATATTGTATAGTAAGAATATAATATCTTAGTCTGTCAAAAATCTTTTAACAATATGTAAAATTTTCATATTATATTTCTTGTTTTAAATATTTGTACACACATAAAAATAAAATAATTTCTTTTTTTTTTTAAACAAAAAAGAAAAAATTATAATGATTATTTTATATTATATTAGTCGCCTCAGGTGACCAGCTGCTTCGCCATGGTTATTGGTTATATTTAATTTCAGATAAGTGGTTTAGTCATATCCATGACCCGACCTAATTGTCTGGCATTAAAGCTTTCATTTTATTTTAATTGTCTTACTTAAGATCTGCTTATTTTGTACATGAATCTTGCTAATAATGACAGTTTAAAAGCATCACAACGCTGTTAAAAAAGCAAATGTCCATTTCATTTCTGTTCGAAATTCCTCGAAGTGAAACTTCACTTTTTCATTCTTCTTGTAAATTGCAATAATATAATACAGAATCCTTCTTTCTTTCTTTTCAGCAATGGAAGAAAAGCACTCCTCTCCTTTATGCTTCATATTTTGATTTCTTAACATTTGCACATAACTGCAATTATAAATTTGGGAGAGCAAATTATAATCTGTCCTTCTGCCATAATACAAAAATATTAACAGGTTAACATAACACCTAAAAAAATAAGTTGCAAACTACACTGTTTTTAATTTGTATAAAAAGAAGACGTACAGCAGCTTAAATATCGTATATATTTAAAAATGAGTTACAGGAGGAATTAATTGTACAAAATGAAATTGTTTATATAAACTCCACAATAAATTTTATTTTATTATATCACATTGCTTTCTTAGCCTTTCCAAGTCTACGATGGTCTGGTAGTATGTCTGGGTTTCAGAAGCTTCGGGTTATAGGTTCGAGATCTATTCCACTGAAGAACCTTTGTGCAAATGGGTTTGGTACATGTTGAATATGGCGGGCCAAACATCCGATTGTTGGCATTATGCGGAAGTTAGGAGTAAGGATGCCAGCTCAAGTGTAATCCTCGTCATCTAACTCCAGTTTAAAATTAGGGGAACCGTCCTCAGTTATCCCTAGCCTTGATTTAAAGCGGGTCGTTAATACAAATGAACATATCGGGTTTTCCTCATTTCATATAGAATAGTTTTCTGAAGTTTATATCGCCATTTATCATATTATTTTCTAAGATTTTATAGCAAACTATTTTTGAAAATAAAATATACTTCCCTACGAAAGAAACATTTTATTCCACGAATATCTCGGAATGCATTCTATTTTGAAAATATCTAAACTTTGCCGCAATCACTTCGTTCTCCTTTTTCTGAAGTATTCGGGAAAAGATTTCAATTTGCGCAATGAACGAAAACACTATTTATCTTTAGGAGATCTTTGAAAGCACTTTAATGTACCCAGCATTTCCTGAAGGGGAAATTTGAGTCTAAAGTAATTTCTTCCTTTTTTAAACGACTTGACGCCTATCAGTCAATGAGTGTTTTTGTAGCCATAAGGTATAAAAAAAATCTTAGTATTTTTTTAACCTTTTACATCATATCTATTCTAGGAAATGTGGGCCAAGTATGTTTTCTTACTTTATTGAGAATGAGAAGTTTTCCTTAGCTGAATGAGGTTATTAAATGTTGGAACATTGGTGTTTAATACAAAAATCAGTACATGAGTAAGGACTTAATGTTAGATACATCTGGCTCTTCCTTTCTTATACATGCATTTTTATTTAAATACAACAAATTTATTTGTTTGAAATATTTTAAGGCACTGAAAACAAATATTGCTAACACGTTTTTATTTTTAAAAATAACTATCATTTATAACATTTTTAAGTAACATTTTAACTCACTTTTTACTTTAATAAAAACATTCGTTGTATTCTTAACCATTTTCAATGGTTTCCTAATGTAATTTGGTTGTGTATCAATCAATAAGGACTTCAATAAAAAAAATCTGACTTTTAAAAATAAATGTTTGTATAAATATGGCATCGGATACCAGTTTTTAGTTAAAATATGAAATTTTATTATCATGATATATTATTATTCATTAAATACATCAAAGTAAGATTTATTTTGTATATACTAAGGTTTAAATCTATTAGAATAAGAAAAAAAATCTTATACTATATTTAGAAGAAAAATTTGAAAGCTACAAAAATGGCAGCTTTAAATTGCAAGTTTTGTAAAATCATTTCTGAATGCTTTAAAAAATTTCCACAATAAAATTAAAGTGAAACTAAAGCCACTGCAGAAATTCCAAATACTATAACACCAATACCTATGTAAGTAATAATTGTTTCTAAATTTTATAAAAGGATTGAAATATGAATCATACTAAGAGAATATTAATATAGTTGATCATTAAACCTCTCCTTTGCATGCTTCAAAGTTTAACAAAAAGAACATATTTTTAATATACAGGAATATACAGGATACATATAACATAATATACAGGAATGTTATAACTAGAAATCTCTCTTTTTTTAGATCACTCTATTCATATTAGAAGATCTATGAGTAATGAATAAAAACAAATTTCGCTAATAAAAATCAAAACTAATATGAACAGTCAAAGCCAAGGTAAAAAAAAATCAAAACATTGGTAAAAAAAATATTGCGTCTTTATGTGATTCGTTCTTTCAAAATAATTTATTAAATATTTGGAGGAAATTACATACAATTGTTTGATAAAACTATTATCAAATAATTCGAAAAGTTATAAAACGAGATCTTTGGTTTAACACAATATAGTAAGAAGTAGATAATTTCATGTGTTGCAAACTAATCTAAGAAGCAAAATTAACATTATAGTGAGTGTGTTGCGATTTTCTAATGGACTGCCCGGTTTTAAATATAATAATTTTAATCTACACAAACACAGCTACACTACAATATTTACAAACAACACATAGACAATTAGGTTGAAGTAAACAGTGTGGTGGAGAGATTCCACCGTTTCCAACCGAAAGCCTTCGGCGTTAGCGCATGGGTTGCGCATAGGAAAAAGTTGATCTCAGGATGGAGGTCTCCCGTTCAACTGCTTGTCTGTAAACACCACAAGGAGCTTCTGTAAAACGTCACAAGGGGGCGCTCTCTGCTTAAGGAGAAAAATAAGTGCTACAACATCACATTATTCAACATTAAGTAACAAGTTAAGTTTACTTACGTTAAGTAACATCATATTTCTTAATTTAAAGACTCATGGGCAATTAATTAAATATTAAACTTAATGTTATTTTTCTAAGCTAATATCATCCAACAACAATTTTATCCAAAGATAAATGACTCTATATAGTCTTGCAAAAAAACATTCAATATGAAATCCTATGATCCATATTATGCCATCATACTTGCTTTCATCACAGTTTTGTGCAAAATGGTGTTTTAAGTAAATCTGAATGAGTTATTTGAAGAGGAGCACCCTCTTTCATAAATATGGTATTTTGAAATAAAACCAATTTTGGATTCGGAATTGAATTTCGGCAACATTGCAAAAATAAACTTAACAAGTGAAAGGTTCATTTTTTTTTCAGTATTAGTAGAAGAAAATATTAGAAAAAAATCCTCTTAGATATTATCGTGGTTTAATGTTTGAACAAAATTTTACCCCCATCCCACCCCTTTTTTTTTCACAGAGACCGCGTCATATTACTAAAATATTAACTCGTTTGTAGTCATAATACCTTCTAAATATGAAAAATATAATTACATTAATCGTGCATTTGTATGCAAAATAAAGAACTTATTAAATGAATAAGTTCTGAATACGAAGTTTGTCAAAACATTTCTAAATACTTAAGAAAACCTTCTTGCTGAAATTTATCTGACATAACCAGCACTTGTGCAGAATAAATATTCGCGTTTATGCAAAGGAGATGCAAAACTAATTTATCCTTCTCTTTCTACTAAATGAATACTTTAGTCTTCCCAGGATTATTCCTCATTTCGGAATTTATCTTCAGAATTAGCAGGAGCTAAACATAGCTCAAATTAGAACTTGTACAACAACTCATCATACATACAGCTGATGCCCGTCTAATGGGGCAACCAGCCATTATGGCACGTTGTTAAGGTTACTGCTGACTCTGCCTCGAAAGCCATAACGGATAAGCTAATAAAGTGTCCCCTGTGGGCCGCCACTGGCAGTACCAGTGGTCTCACGTTGTGGTAGGTTGACGACGACTGGCGGGTCCCTCCAGTGGTCTACTAATTTGCCGTTCAGATGTTGGGGAAGGAATGAATTCAGCACAATAGGGCAACATGTAGCAATAGACTTTTGGAATTCAAAAGTTGGGTAATAATTGAATTGTTTGACTTAAATTCGATAAATTGGATGCAAGTCTGGAATGTTTGTGAAATATATAATTATTTTTGTTCACTTATAAATGATTGAAGTTATTTATTTGTAATTTAAATTTTGTCTCTCTTTTTAAAATAAGAAAATATCTGTAATTTCAATAACGTTATATGATTAGAAAGATATTGACAGCATGTTACTCCAAATTTCAGAGACAAATAACAATATAAAATTATTAATATAATTTCATTTTGAAGTGTTCATAATTTATGGGTATTTCATTATTATGTAAATATTGCATGCTTAAAAATATTATTATTGTTTCATAACTATATTTCGATTTTATGTTCATTCTTTTCAAAAAAGAGAATAGTTAATTTCGGTAGAAGCATAAATTTTGGTAATTAGATCAATTTCCCGTAATTGTTACTTAATTGAATATCACCGATATTTTAATTTAAATCTCTGTTGTTGGGTAGTGAATGAATTCAGTACAATCCGGCATTATTTATCAATAGGCATTTACTATTCAAAATTGAGACTTAATCGAAATGTATCACTTAAATGTGAAAAAAACAGATGCACGCTTAGAATCTTTGTCAAGAATTTAAATGTTTCTAAGCACATAAATAAAATAGGAATTATTTATTAATTATTAAATTTATTAAAAGAAAATTAAAAGTAAAAGTGGATTTTCCTTATTTTTCTTTATTTGTTTAGGATTTTTTCGTCATAAAAACAAATTCTTAAATTATTTTTTTTCTGAACTGTAATGTTTGTGATTGAAAGTGGCATTATCAGCATGTTGCTTTAGATTTCTGATAGAGAAAAACATTTAAAAAAATATATAGCATATGTTTATGAAAATTACCATTTTAGTTTATAAACATGCAAATATTATCAATTTAAATTCCGTATATAAAATTTCAATTCATGTTATTTCCATTTTGCGTTTTGAATTAAAATTCGTACTTTAGAATGGAATAATAGTTATTTTCAACAGAATCCCCAGGCTTGGATTCAAACGCTTTTTTTTAACCAAAAATCATTGTTAAAGTATCATTATTAGTTACAGTATTGTTATTACAACTTTTTTTAAAAATATTTTCATTCTGAATTTTATTTCTTTCAATTCTGAATAGAAAATTCTTGTTTTATATAGGTTTTAATAAAAATAAACGTTTCCTCATCGAACAGTTGGAAACTTATCATATTTTGTTTTCAAAGGTAGATTGAAATTGCACAATTTATTGATCTTTTTACTGAGATTTTAAACAATTCATTTCACATAAAAATGGTTATAATGGCATTTGAACACAAGAGCATAATTATTATTAATTGATTGTGAAACTAGCATATAATTATTTTATGAGCATAAATTTCAGCAAATATATTTAAATATTTTTGAAATTATACATAAAAATCATTTTAGGAAAGTAATTGTTTCTTTTTAAGCGAACATGCAAATGATTAAATTTGTCCTCCATCAAAATTTTCGATAAAGAAAAAAAATCAAAGTATTCACAATTATAATTTTTTATCATGGGATTTGACCCTACTCCATTCATTCATCTAATAGACTTCTATCGTGACATCTTCGATGGATTTTATGTCATAAGTTTGCTTCATGATTTTCGTTAGTATCTGTTTTGAAATTATTGATATTGACGCAGGCTTAGATGCGCTTTTGTTATTGTTATAGCCGATATAATAACCACTGGCAACTTGTCAGTATCTTCTAAATCTTGTTTTGATAGAATTGTTTCTCGTTGGAGCATTGCCAACATTAATAAGGAAATTCTATATGAAATAAATAAAGGAGATGTAAGTCAATCATTTTGACAATATGTAATCCATCAACAACTATTTCACAAGGATAAGCAGAATTGCAGTTTGAGTAGAACCTGAATATATTTTTGCAAAATTTCCATCATACTTTTCATAAATTTTTCTAAAATAACAGTTCTAAAACATATTTTTAAAGAATAGCTATAAAAACGATTTCTTTCTCATACTAATGTTGAAATTAATATTAAAATCTAATATTTGATTACGAGAAAAAATATTTTGAGTTTGGTTACTATTAACATTTTGCACAAATATTGAAAAGTTTATAAATATTCTAAATTTGTTCACATGAATTATAAGGAATTATAATGAAAAAAAATTTAGAAGATTGGAATCTTCTTTTATTAATTAATTCTCCATTTTCTTGAATCTTTGAATAAATTTCAGATAACTTCTCTATTTTTGAAACAAAAATCAATAGATGGCAAAAAGGCACAATTAATTTTTAGCAGTGAAATGAAGTTTGTTGGATTTATATAGAAATACAATTTAAATTTTGTTTATTAGATATTAGATTAATTTTATTCATTAAGGTACAGGTGGTTAACAAAATAATGGAAACACCTTAGTTTTACAAAGAATCATTAATTAGTATGGTATAGGTACGCCTATGGCATGTAATGCAGCTTGGATTCGCCCAGAAATCGATTCATAAAAATGTTGAATAGTGTTTAGAGGGATATATAACCATTCTTCCTGGATATATTGTGAATATTCTGGGAAAGAGGCCGGTGGAGGGCATCGATTCCATATTGAACGTTTTAAAATAGACCTTAATAGTTCAATTATATTGAGATCGGGTGACTTTGTGGGCCACGGCAGATGTTTAACTTCATCCTCGTGTTCATCAAATCACGATTGGACAAGTCTCGCTGAATGGATAGGTGCATCATTATTATGGAAAATTCCAACTCTTGCAGGAAACCAAGTTTGCATCATAGGATGGACCTGGTCAGCTAAAATTTCTCTATACTTCTCCTCAGTGATCCTTCATTTGAGGGTTACGATTAGTTCAGCAGAAAACCACGACATCGCTGTTCATATCATGACAGACTCTATGCTTGGCAGTTGAAAGGAGACAATCATGATCATACGCTAATGCAGGTGTCCTCCAAACTTGCACTCTTTCTGTTGTAGGGGAAAGTGTGAAACACGATTCGTCAGGCCCTATTACTTTTTTCCCCTTATCAATCGACCAAGTTTTTGAGTGTGACACCACTGTAGATAACGTTTACCATTAACATCTGTGACAAGTGGTTTGGAAATTGCTGCTCTGCCATGAATGTTCTGTTTATGAAGGTGCCATCTAATTGCAATCACTGACACTGGAGAATCCAGATGTGTATTGATCTCTGTGGTCACTTTTGCCGCAGTTGTTCGCTTTTTAGACATTACGATACGCTTCAAAATCCGTCGATCTCTTTCAATGAACTTATCTTTCCGCCCACTATTTTGCTTTGCAGATCTTGTCTTGCCGCGCTGTGTGTATGTTGTCAGGACTTTAGATACTGTACTTATAGAAGCGCCTAAAAGTTGGGATGTTTCGGTCACACTTGCTCCAGCTAGACGGTCTCTTACAATTTGGTCTCTTTGAAAGTCTGTGAAGTCCGCCATTTTACACTTTTGAAAAAAAATCCAAGAATTACACAATTTTAATAAAGCTAACACATACTATCAGAATATACATTTCTATTTATAAAAAAAAACTGGAAGCTATTATTATATTTTAATACTTACGAATCGCATTCGAAAACGTCACTTTTTTCACAGGTGTTCCCATTGTTTTAATAACGACCTGTATTTTACATTCATTCTCAAGACTTTCTTAAATTATGCTTTTTTGCCATAATATACTTTAATTAAGATAATTTGTTAAATTATAAAACCAAAAATTCCATAGAAATGGTTGTTCCTATACATTTAATTTCATAAAGAGTTTTAAAAATCTCAAAAACTTATTGATTGTTACTTTTTCTAGGTAGCATGGTTGTATAGTACGCTTTATAACGACACCGTATAATTATGTATACATACTATGGGCATGGAACACAATATATATTGTGAAAATATAGAGCAGACTGTATACAGTACGCTGGTATAAATTAACGTTCTGTTTATAGATATATTTATTTCTGTTCGTGAATGAATATATTTAAAAAAATATTTTATATTCTTCCATGCATACAGATTTTTTTTTATAAAAGTCGCATATACTATCACTTTTTATTTCACGTAAATTATTTCTCAGATTTCTGCAATGAAAAAAACTAATAAATTGCAGATTTTTCTCGACTAGAAATTAGAGTTAATTATCCATATAAATATCTTGTAATAAATTCTAGCTCGTAAACCTAAACATTTACCATTTATTATGAGGCGTGTAATAGTGCTTATACTTATAAAGTTTACCCTAATTATGGCAATCAATTTATCTAAATGTCAAGGATATTTGAATGTTTTGAAGAAAAAGAGTTTTTCTTCATAAGGTATATCGTTTTGAATTGTAAGCTAAAAATTATTTGTGATTCCATATATTTATAGATCAACGAAAACAAAAAAGATTCGTGAAATAATATTTAAAGCTAGGATAAGCTTACTTAATAGTTTCTTTAACTAAATATAAGTATTAAAATTTACTAAAATCATGTGTTAGCAATGTTATGTAAGACCTAAAAAGAGACGGTCGTTAGAAAGAAAGTATCATGTATTTCGAAAATCAATCTTTTCCAGGTATCCTAGAGCGTTAAATTCTTTAAATATTTTGAAGAAAATCAGAATTGAAATCGTTCTTTTTCTCTTAAAATCTTTTCTTCCAAAAAAATTTCAAGTTCCTCTTTGTTTAAAGTATAAAAGAAGGAATATCAGGAGAAAAATAAATCTTCCGTGAATTAACCATAGCGTGCTAAAAGAAATTAAAAGTATACAGTTTGCAATTAGTGAAGCTTATTAACTAATGTTACGCGCTCCGTAACGGAATTCATTTATTATCACAAAAAAGTATTGCGTGCAAAATTAAGTTTTCTCGAAAAATGAAAACTTCTTTTTCTTTAATTTACCGAAGCTCTCTTTCTGTTTACTTCTGTTTATTTGTGAATAAACTAATAAATCTTAAAAATTTCTTTTTTGCATCAGCCGGAAAAGAATTTAATTTTACGTATAATTTACAGGTTTCAAATCCATTATTAATAACGGAATACAATTTGTTTGAAACTGGATTTCCAAAACCTTAACCATTTATCTCGGATTGATTATTTCTGAATAAATAAACAGCCCATAATGATTTTACTGCAAAGAGCATAAATACAAATTTAAGCATTATAAAAATACCGCATACTGAAAAGACATAATATTCGTTTTACAATTTATGAATGGTAATGATTTCTTAATGTGTTTGGTCGGATTTATACCCTCACTAATTAAGAATTTTGAGGAAAAAAAATTTAAAATTGTTTTGTTTTCTGACTTGCCATTTTGATTATCAGCTAATTCTCTGGAAATTACGTTTGTGTTTAGTTGAATCTCTAAATCTCTTATGCAAAACTTGATGTTAATGATTTCTTTAGATGAATATTTTTTTAAATATTAAATTGGGATGGACATTGCAGTCTTGTTAATTTAATAGTCTTACCCTTTGTATATATGAGTCATATTAATATAGGTCAAACCCATAATATTTTAGTGCTATTAAAATCTACTTTCCAATTTTACGCAGATCTCCGCATAAGTCTATATTCCGCTTTTTATTCACCAAATTAATTAAGCGAGTAATAAACATAAATCTTCTTTCTTAGTTCCCAATAATAGAAGGAAATCGAATATTTCCTGAAGACTTGAAATGTTATACAAAAGTCTATTTAAAAAAATAAATAGAATTTAAAAGAAAAAAAATCTGCAAAATAATTAAATTGTTATAACTGAATGGGTTTATTTCCTTAAATTTCTCGGTTAAGAGATAATCGATTTTGCTGACCTGGAAATTGTTTCTGTTCAATTTTAATAAATATCTTAAGAAAAGTTTGGCATTCATGGTACTCTCAATGAGGAAATATTTTTGTAATGGTGTTGAGTAACATGCCTCATTAAGCTTTTAAAAACATAAGTGTAAGAATTCCATATTATACATAAAGGTAAGAATTTATTTTACACATATGGACAAAAATTTTACATTACCTTATTTTAACGATAATATGATTACACGTTTCTATCTTTCATATAAATTATGAAAGAAATTAGCTCCAGTATTCTTCCTAGCTTTCAGGAATTTAAGAAAATCATGCGATAAAGTATTTCATGAAACAATGAAAAAGGTTTGAATTTTGCTGCAACATGCATATTTAGAATATGTAAATATTATAAATATCATGCAAAAAAAATGTTTTAGAAAATTGTTAAAATTCAAGAAAATAAATTGCTTGGAAATTAAATGGGTATTCATAAAAAGACAACTCCTTAAGCATTTACATTTTATTAAAAACCGGTTTTATAAAATATAAATTTTTTCAAATTTTTTAAATATATTAAACATATATTTTAATTAAAGCAAAAAGCATCCATATGCATTCCGAATACATTTATGCCAAATTTGGCAGCGGTAAATCGAACGGTCTTCTCTAGAACACTCACACAAATCTGGATTACACCAACACAAATTTCTATTGTAACATGCATATCTTGTGTTGAATATCATACAAAAATTAGTTTTAGAAAATAATTAAGGTTGGAGAAAATAAAGTGTATCCCAATTAAATTGATATTCTTAATTTGTTTTACATAATAGCATAAATTTTAATTATTATTATGTGAAAATGTTTCTACATTTGTTAATAAACATGTTATTTCCACATTTTTATGTGGAAAATTTTGCATCCAGAATATATTTATGTCAAATTTGCAATTCGAATGATGGTCTGTTACTGTAGGATGTCAATATAAATCTGAGCATATATATTCTCTTTTATTATTAATCGAGAAGAAAATCGTGCATACCAGTTTATGAAATCGATTCATGCTCATGAAATAGATTTTGACGACTTTATGTTTATTTAATTTTGGAATATCTCGCATATATTTTGGTCGAAAGAAAATTCATGACGATGCACTACATTTTCGTTTCTCCATTATTCTATTTTCTTCAAAGTAACAAATTTTCAAAAAAGTTATTAGGCTTAATATGTATAAAATGCATGTCCTGTTTACATCTTATACACCGCAGACTACTCAATTCTCTTTTAATGATTGAATGCTCAATTTGTCATCTTCAAAAAATAAAAGGATGTGAACGAAAAGAATAAATTTTAAGTAAGCCGTATAAACTTGAAATCACTCTCATATTCAGGGTTGTCACAAAAAAGAATGATATTCCTGGATTTCTCATGAAAAATATTTACGAAAACTATAATCAAATTTACATCAGAATCTAATCAAATTTTGTCTCCTAGCTATTTTAAACCTGAGATTTTAATTTAAGAGAAATAAGTAAATCATTGTTTGCTTCGGTCAACTGCAATTTGGAGATTTAATATATTCAGTTGCCTTAATAAATTGCTGGAAAGCGTCACAAAAACAATATTTCCTCTATAAATTTTATTTAGATAAACTTTTGTTAAGTTTCTCAAAACTTTTCTTTCAAAAATTGTAACACTATTTTACTTATGTAATATATTATGTATGTAACACTATTTTATATATAGTGATTCAGACGGTTGACCTATCAAATTTTATGATTATTACTTGTTTGAACAATATATTCTTCTAAAATCGCAACACTTCAACATTGATTTGTATCATAGTATGACTCTTCTAAGTGGTTTGATGATGAATTTCAATGCACTCAAATGATGTGATATTTAAAATATGTTGGCCTGTAAAAATTTGCACATGTAGATTTTACTGTTCTGAGTATGAACTATTCAAGCTCAATAAACCACCTATATTAACTTGCACAAAAACAAAAAAAATGTTTTGAAATTTTAACTTTTGAAAACGTTTCGACTATTGACATAACAAACTACGAATACAGTATCGTATTTTATACATTACAGAAATTTGGATATTCGAAGAAGTGTGCAGATAAAGTCTGGTTACTTTTGGATGAAAAAAATTTTTTAATCGCATTACAATTATCCAAACTATTTTACGACCACTTCTTCAATAATTTAAATAATGATTCTATAAATATAACAAATACCTAATGTAATATAATATGTGATTTTTTCAAGAAAATTCCTTCAGTAAAAAAAAACTTATTTAACGTCTTCGCTAGTATAATTATGAATATATGAAAAGATACCACCATGAATTAAATTATTACTCGAAAAAATAACCTAAGCAATTAAAAAAAACCTTCTTTCAATTCTATTTTATCTTAAGCTTCAATCTCGGAGAGTGGAATATTGATTATCTCTTTTAATTAAGAGCATATCAGTCTCAAAGGATCGAACTTTCATTTGAAATTTATAACAAACGATCCCCGGGGTGTTTCAGGTTTGGCGTAAAATAATCCTTTCTTGAGTTCAGTCAGGCGAACAATGCTATGTTAAGGATGTTCGATATTTCCCGCTGATGTCTATTGGAAGGGTATGATTAGAATGAATTTTAAAAAGAACAATTCCCCGCTCATCGCCAGGAGCAAGACTCAGAAGTACATAAATTCTTGATCTTTAAAGTGTGAAATGTTGATATTGTGGTATTTTGTATTAAATACTCAACTAAAAATCTTCTGTTAATCCTTTCTTAGCCTAAGGATAATAAGAATTTTACTGGAAATGGAAAATGTTGACCTTGCAAGAAACGGATTTCTTGGAATAATTAAAGATGTATTATAATTCGGATGTGACAAATCGGGTTTACAATTCTGTTTTGATCTACTGTGAGATTCATATCAGCTATAAAATGTTCTGGAAACTAAAGTAAGCCTTTATTTTAATGGCTATTGATTTTTACCATTTTCATGTTTATATTCAGTTAGAAAAATATTTGAATTTGTTATATAAATCTTAACTTTATGTTCCATGTTTAGATCATGTTTTCGGTTTCAAAAATACCTAAAATAAGTATTTTTTTAAAATTTTATAAATTGATATTAAATTATATTTAAATGTAAAAATTGAAACTTACAAATGTTCTGATATATCAACAAGGTTTATTTATGAATGACATAATTGTTCCATTTTACATTTTCAAAAGTAAAACGCCATTTCCTTACATCATTCTTTTTGCATTAGTGTGCGAGAGCCGTTAGGTACAATAGTCTTCTTTCCCTAGTTACGATGGACCATAAAAATGATAAGAGTAGAAGAAAAAAAATGAATTTACCAGCCATAATGAACAAACACAGTCATCTTCCGTCATAATCGTCATGAAAATTAACACATTTGCCAAGTCGATGGACAATGTTTTATATCTCTCCTTCGAAAAATGTTGCTATCAGTGATGTTACGCGTGCTTTAACGGTCATATAAAAATTGTCAGTAGTCTAGAAATTCTATGAAATTTTTAAATAAAGACTATGGAACACGATGGTCTGGACATTTGCCTTCGAAAGTCTCAATTTTCGCATGATTCTCAGACAACTCATTGCCTGGGATATCTTTACGCTTTCTTTCAAAAGATTTGATCAATTCGTTTAATCTTCTAAAACGGTAGTCTCGTTTCTTTATCCCTGTCCATAGAGAACGCATCTTAGAGTGTAATGTTTTTCTTCTCCTTTTTAATTGAGGAATAAGAGCTCGGAAGTCCAAGTAATTAAGTAATAAGAAATTTATTAATGAGGAACTCTAAAATAACACTATGTGTCACCTTTCATTATTAGCGTTAATGAATATTTGAAGAAGAAGGCAGGAACTGGCATATCTGAAGAGGGAATCGGAATCTGATCGATCGATATATTAAATACTCGAATCTTTACGGAGAATATATCGAAAAATAACTACATTTGTACATGTCCTTTTATAAAAAAAATCACATTTTTTTTCTCCACACTTGTATTTGTATATAAGTCAATTCGACCAAAAAAAACTTGCAAAATATCGACTAATTTTACTAAGAATAAAGACTGGGTAATTTTGAGAGAAAACATTTATATAGGTCAATTCGAACATGAGAAAAAAAAACCTTGCAAAATCTCGACTAATTTTACTAAGAATAAAGACTGGGTAATTTTGAGAGCAAAGAGTTATATAGATCAATTCGACCATGAGAAAAAAATACCCTTGCATAATCTCGACTAATTTTACTAAGAATAAAGACTGGGTAATTTTGAGAGCAAAGATTTATATAGATCAATTCGACCATGAGAAAAAAATACCCTTGCAAAATCTCGACTAATTTTACTAAGATTAAAGACTGAGTAATTTTGAGAGCAAAGAGTTAAATAAACTTTACTTAATAAAAATATTTATTAATATAAATTATGTCACTATTGTTTTGTGTGCATTCTTCATAAATAAATCTATCAGTAAAATTTGATACAAAACAACAATTTATGCGATTATTCTTTCATGTATATATTATAGAAATGGTAGATTTATTATTTTAAACATTAGACTATTTCCCTTTATTATTTCCCATGTTGATTCTTTTTTAACTTAATGTGTTTTGTTCCCAAAGTGTTAAGGAAGATATTTTTAATGCTTTGAAACCTCATATTATTTTTCGGTTTGCTAAATTTAAGCAATGTCAAGCTTATTTTGCAGTTTTCTGTGGTAGAAAAACACAGAATGATATAAATATATTTCTAAACACTTACGATGTCATTTATTAACCTTTTCGCCTTTGACACTTCAGATGCCGCACTAATAAAAGTCTTTGTTTTGAATAAAATATCGAAAAATTATTGTGCTGACAAATGGGAGGCATATAACAGCCCTGGCGCAACCCAAACTGGCAGCATAATGGTCACTGGAATATAATTTTACTCCTATTTCTGTCTATTCATCTTAGTTCAATGAGTAGATGAACACTAAGATATAAGATAAAGAGGAACAATTACATCGTAGGTTCTTAAATCGATCACAAGTATCAAATTTCATTAACTAACAAGTGGGCGTGGTCTTCTCGAAAATTTCTTGCATGCTACTCAAAAGAGATCATATTTCCTTACAAAATTTACTTCCATTTTTAAGATTATAAAGTAAATAATAAGTTAATGTATTTAAGACTATATTCAGTAGAATTTGTTACATGGGATGTGGGTTAAATATGAATTTTCACATAATTGAACATTTAGTGAAATATTTAACTAAGATACTTCTTAAAGCTGAATTTAAATTCATATTTTTATAGCTTTTTATAGCTTATTAAATAAATGTGTATTCAAGTTTTTGTAGTAAAAAGAATACCAAAAAATACGCAAATATTGTAATAAAACATAAATAATTTCTGTTTTACAAATTAGATAAGGTTGTAAAATAAAATAATAATGTTACCTTTCAAACGACCTATGTTTATTTTTTATTTATTTTCTATTACTAAATAGTATTTATCTAAGTCTGATAAGACTTATGACATCATTGCTAAAGAGCATAATTATTATTAATACATCGAAAACATTCAGTTATTTAGGTAAAAATCATTAAATCTTTTCCATGAGTAACAATTCCTAACATATGCTAAAAGAAGTGCCAAGCAATAAAGAATGACTCTCATGTCTTAATTGAAAAAGATTTCGATAATCCTTGTTCGCACCGTAAGGTCAGTATCTAAATGCCCAGACACATATGAAAAGAGATAATTAAAAGAAACCCGAATCTTTAATTCCGACAAAAAGAGCTCTCAAACAAATGAAACAAAACGGTAAATACAAATTAATAAAAGATGAAACAATCGCAAGAAATCAATGTAGCGCTTTGAGCAAATACCAAGCAATAACCAAAGAAGAACAAGACAGAGAGAGAAAAAAGTGGGGAATAATCATTCTTGGACAACATTTTCTTCGTTTTCCTTCTGAAAACAAATTATCGTAATGGCTTTTCGTCGCCTTTGGGGCACAAACCTTGAGATAAAACGTTAAATAAATGAATCGATCTAAATGAAAACACTTCGACTTCTGAACTGCAATCTAAGTTACGCTCGAAAGATCCATCACAAGAACATTGATCAAAATGCGAAGATGGTGTGCGTCGTTGTAACTTTAAAGGCGAATCTCTAAAATGGAATTATGGTTAATTAACTTAATGGAATCATTTAGAGAACGCTGTAAAACGACTTAAATGATTAAAATCCAAGAGGGTGAAATGAAGCATAATGAAAATAATATATGCAAATAAAGAATTTTTTTCTACATGTATTATGATTTGGAACAATAACAATTCGAATTATTCGTCATTAAATGATTATTATCTTTGCAACTGCTTCTAGCATATCGTGACAACGTTTTTTTTCTTTCGTTTTTGCAGCGTTATTAGTCATAATATAACGATGACGATTACGATTGAAATGATGGCATGAACAGCTTTCTTTGTGATTGTTTTTAAAGAGAATACTTTTCAGACAGCTTAAGTTGCTATTGGAACTCTTTAAGTTATTTGAAGCCATTTTAAAGGCACTAAACAAATAGTTTTCGTCCTTAATAGAAGTCATGTATAGGAAAATGAGTTAATCTAGTAGCAAATGATAAAGTGATGTTAAAAATTCGTAGGAAATCACTAAATGTCATTAAGTTTGTGACTGTGAAGCATTATTTTTTTAACACACATTGTAAGATCTTTAATTATTTGTTTAAAATTGTAGATTAGAAAAGTCAAATTACAGAAATTTTGCATATTCGTAAAAATTAATGTTTCATCATTTCTAAGAATGTCTGAAAAGCTTTTTGGCTGAGCATTTATAATGTTTTATAATAATTTAAGCCTTTAATATCTTGCTAATTATAATTATTTTTACCTTCACACAATCATGTTCAAGCTGTTTTTGAGACTGTGCGTCATGTCATTATTATAAGTTTCGTTTTTATCTTTTGTTTATCAGCGGAACGTGCCTTCAGGGCAAAATCTTTCAACGCTTAAAATGTTGTCTCGGAGCTAATTTTCTTTTTTTT
>JAPMOR010067413.1:0-14125 GCA_026543865.1 Argiope aurantia
GCTCTTTTCTATAGTAGCTACCGCTAATTTAGAAGTTAGAAGCTTCAATTCACTATTCAAGTATGCTTAGCATATTAATTGATTGCAAATCAATTTAAAACTTTTTAAAAAAAAAAAAAAATCTTCTATTCAGTAACAATGAATTGCAATGCTTCATAATCTATTGGCAGATTAGTGCACTAAGTTTAAGCCTTAGAAATGAAATTTAATCAATTTAGTGAACCATAAAAATATTCATATATTAATCCAATTACTAACACTAAAAAAAATAAATAAATTGTTAATATTACATCTGGTCTAAACACTAAATAAGGAATTGGTAATATCAAAGCAATTTCTACATCAAAAATTAAAAACAAAATTGAAATTAAAAAAAATCGAAAAGAAAAAAAGATTCGAGCTACAGATCTTACATTAAAACCACACTCGTAAGAAGAAAAAGTTTCCGTATCTAATAATTTTTTATAAGAAACTAAAAAAAATAATATTCTTACTACAATTACTAATACTATTGATAATAGCAATATAGAAAAATAAATTTTCTTTCCTTTTGATTGGAAGTCAAATGTACTTATATACTATATTATTAAGTTCCTCATCAATAAACTACCGAAAACAGAAATAACCATACTACATCAACAAAATGTCAATATCAAGCAGCACATTCAAATCCAAAATGATGACTTCTTCTAAAATGTCTCTTTGTCAACCGAATTCACATTACAAACAAAAATAATCTTCCAACAATTACATGAAATCCATGAAAACCTGTTGCTATAAAAAATACTGAACCAAACACAGAATCAGAAATTCTAAACTCTGCTATATAATATTCAAAACCTTGTAATATTAAAAAATAAACTCCTAATATTCAAGTTAATATTAAAGAATAATTTGCTATTTTTCAATTTTCATTTAAAATAGATTGATGAGCTCAAGTAACAGACACACCAGAAGCTAATAAAATTACTGTATTTAATAATGGAACTTGAAATGGTCTAAAAGCCTTAATTCCTTGGGGAGGTCAAACTACGCCTAGTTCTACAGTAGGATTTAATCTAGCATGAAAAAATGCTCAAAAAAAAGATAAGAAAAAAAATACTTCACTTACAATAAATAAAATTATTCCTAATATTAAACCTCTTAATACATTTCTAGAATGATACCCTTGAAAAGTTCTTTCTCGAACTACATCTCGTCATCATCCAAAAGCTACCATTACAGCAATTAAAAATGATATAAGTAACAAATCAAACTTTATAAATATAAATATTTTTACTATCCCGATAACACCTGATATCACCCCAAACCCTATCAATAAAGGTCATGGGGAAATTGTAACAATATGAAACGGATGAAATGTCTTTTCCAAAAATTAATAATACTCAAGAGCATATAATAATACTAAAATTCTAAATACAAATCCTTGAATTACCGAAACACCAAACTCTAAAATCAATAAAATTCTTTGTAATAAAATAGATCTAGAAAATCCTATAAATCTTATTAAACTAATTCTAGCTAATAATCTAATAATTAAATGACCTGCTATCATATTAGCAGCTAACCGAATTGATAAAGTAAAAGGACGTATCAAATGTCTAATTCTTTCAATAATTACTATTAAAGGAGATAAATAAATTGGTCTTCCTTCAGGAACCAAATGAGCTGCTCTATGCTTAAAATTTTTTACTCACCCTATTAAAAAAAAAGAAAATCAAAATACTAATCCCAATCCTATTGTAATTATAGGATGAGCTGTTCTAGTAAAAACAAAAGGAAACAGTCCTAAAAGATTTCTAATAATAAGATATATAAAAGTTACAGTACAAACAAACACAATAGCTAATTTTCTTGAACCAGCTACTTCAGCAAACATTTTATCAATTTGAGAAGAAAAATTAATAAATACTCTCTGAGCTCCACCTCGAATGTAATAATACTTTAATGGAAATAATGATATTACTAATCCGATAATAACTCAATTTAATGAAATTCCAAAATATGAAGAAGGATCAAAGACAGAAAATAAATTTATCAAAATCATATATCTGTTTTATTCCTAATTTTACGCCCACTATCCTTAATTATAAAAATTTCAATTTTTTCTCTATAAATCACACATGCTCTTACTACTACTAACCTAATTATAATTCTTGAAAATACTCAATTTAAAGGTATTAATTGAGGAATTTTCCTTTCTTTAATTTGACAAACTAATATTTTTATTAAACTAATTTCTCCATAATTAATTTAAGAGACTAACACCTTAAATCGGCCACTTATTCTTAAACTCAACTTTGTAAGAATCTCAACCGAGGAATAACAGAAATTATAATAGGCATAAATCTATGATTTGCACCACAAATCTCAGAACACTGTCCTACAAAAACGCCTACACGATTAAATACAAATGATAATTGATTTAAACGCCCAGGAATAGCATCTACCTTAACTCCTAACGAAGGAATAGTTCAAGAATGAATTACATCTATTCTTGATACAATTATTCGAATATCAGTGTTATAAGGAACTACTAACCTATTATCAACATTTAACAGACGAAATAAATTTTCTTGACCTGAAGATATATATCTATCAAATCTAGAAAATCCTAAATCTCTGTACTCATAAGATCAATATCATTGATGTCCTAAAACCTTAATTGTTATTTCAGGATACTCATATTCTTCTATTAAATAAAGTAAACGAATTGAAGGAAATGCAATCAATAACAAAAATACAGCAGGAAGAACAGTTCAAATTCTTTCTATCTCCTGCCCTTCAAATAATCCTAAATTGTAAAACTTATTAACACATGATCTTATTAATACATACCCTACTAGAATTATAATTATAATTATAATTATTATAGTATGATCATGAAAAAAAATTAGCTGTTCTATGACAGCAGATGATCTATTTTGAAAATATAATGATCCTCACGTTGGCAAAAATTACTTAGTTAATATATTAAGTTGACAAAAAGTATGATCTAAAGGAGGAACATTATTAATTCATTCCAATGAAGAACTCACATAATAAATTCTTTGATTAGACATTTTTACAATTAATCCTTCCCAAATTAGCATAATAAAAAACAGTACCCCTAATAATGACAAAAAAGATCCTAAAGATGACACTATATTTCAAAATACATAAGCATCAGGATAATCAGAATATCGACGAGGCATACCATTTAATCCTAAAAAATGTTGAGGAAAAAAAGTTAAATTTACACCCACAAATATTACATAAAATTGTAACTTTGTCTTCTTTCCATTTATTACCATCCCAAAAAATAAAGGAAATCAATATGTAATACCAGCTAAAATTGCAAACACAGCTCCTATTCTTAGAACATAATGAAAATGAGCTACAACATAATAAGTATCATGAAGAACAATATCTAAAGAAGAATTTGATAATACTACTCCAGTAATCCCCCCTATAGTAAATAAAAAAATAAAACCAATACACCATATTAAAGGGGTCTCAAACTTAAAATAAGAACCATGTAATGTTGCTATTCATCTAAACACCTTAATTCCAGTGGGAACAGCAATAATTATTGTTGCCGCAGTAAAATAGGCCCGAGTATCAACATCTATTCCAACAGAAAACATATGATGGGCTCATACTACAAATCCTATTCCCCCAATTCCCACTATAGCATAAATTATCCCTAAATTTCCAAAAGGCTCTCGCTTACCCACAGAAGATCTAATAATATGAGAAACAATTCCAAATCCTGGTAAAATTAAAATATAAACTTCCGGATGGCCAAAAAATCAAAATAAGTGTTGAAATAAAATTGGATCCCCACCCCCTGAAGGATCAAAAAAAGAAGTATTAAAATTTCGATCAGTTAATAATATTGTAATAGCACCCGCTAATACAGGAAGAGACAATAACAAAAGAACAGCCGTAATTAACACAGATCAAACAAATAAAGGAACCTTTTCTATTGTCATTCCATAAAATCGTATATTAATAATTGTTGAAATAAAGTTAATTGCTCCTATAATTGAAGAAGCCCCAGCTAAATGAAGTGAAAAAATCGCAAAATCTACTGATCTCCCAGCATGACCTTCCAATCCAGCCAATGGAGGATAAACTGTCCACCCAGCTCCTACTCCTATTTCTACTATTGAAGAAACAATTAAAAGAAATAATGAAGGTGGTAATAGTCAAAATCTTAAATTATTTATTCGTGGAAATGCTATATCAGGAGCTCCTAACATTAAAGGAACTAACCAGTTCCCAAATCCCCCAATTAAAATTGGTATTACTATAAAAAAAATTATAACAAAAGCATGAGCTGTAACAATCACGTTATATAATTGATCATCTCCTATAAATCTTCCAGGCTGTCCTAACTCAATTCGAATCAATACTCTTATTGCTGTTCCTACTATAGCAGCCCAAGCCCCAAAAATCAAATATAAAGTTCCAATATCCTTATGATTAGTTGAATATAATCATCGCAGTAACTTAGTTTATTAAAACCTTAAATTGCAAGTTTAAAATTCTTCTTAAGAAATCATTAGATGATGAGCTGTAAACTCATATTTGAAATTTAGCTCATTTAGCCTTGAAAACTAACAGAATTTATATCCTAATATTCTTAAAATATAAATCATAATCTCACTCCTACATTTAAACCTATTATATATAATAAGTCTAAACTTATGATATTTTTATTTATATTAATAGGATTTCATCCAATTATCCTTACTCTTCCTATTATTACTCTATAAGAAATTCGTAAATAAACATAAAATATCAAAACAGATATTAAAATTATCAAAATAAGAAGTCTAAAATCCATGAATATTATATTATAAAATATTCATCACTTTAAATAAAATCCTAATATGGGAGGTATCCCACCAAGTCTTAATATTCCTAAAACAAACCTTCATTTAGATCTTATCTTTCCTAACATCCCTACTTCTAAAATTTTATCCTTTAATAAAGTTCAAATAATTCCTCTAATCATTGCTCTATATATTAATAAATAGATTATCCATAAATTATCTTGAACAAAATTTGCTATTAAAATTCACCCAATATGATGGACTGAAGAAAATGCTATTAATCGTTTTACTCTTTTCTGATTTAAAGATCCTAAAGCTCCTATTACCAATCTTGTAATAATAATTAATCAAAGAAATATTCTTACTAAAAAAGAAATTATTAAAAGTGGTAAAATTTTTTGAATTGTTATTAAAAGTAAACATCTCCCCCATCTTAATCTATCACATACAGCTGGGAATCAAAAATAAAATGGACCCCCACCCATTTTATATCTTAATACTCCTAAACAAATATATTCAAATCAATAAAATTCAGAATAAAATATTATTATTAAAATTCCAGATCCTAAACTTTGAACAAAAAAATATTTTATACATGTTTCTACTCTAGAAGATCTTCGATCATAAACAAGGGCAATAAAACTCATTATATTAATTTCCAAACCCACCCAAATCAAAAATCAATCCCTACATCTTACAGTTAAAATAATTCTTAAAATATAAAATACTGAAAAAAATCCTACACTTTGAGCAAAAATTTTTCCATTTATGAGGTATGAACCCATTAGCTTAATTAGCTGACTTTATTTTTATATATTTATATATTATTTTTATCTTCAAAATTCTCATTATACCTACCTCTACCTTTACAAAAATAGAAAATGAGAATAGTAAAAACTCTATATATAAAATATATTCAAATCACTTTTATAATAAAAACACATCCACAATATATATAAAAAGAGAGAGGGGCAAAGGGGGGTTCGAATTTGCCGGATTCAACCCCCCACCCCCTACATTCAGACAAATAAATTAAACAAACATGATTATTTATTAATGACTAAAAATAATAAATTGAATTAACTTTATATTTATTTATTAATGATTTAAGGAATAAAAGTGCTTATTTTACATTAATTTTTATAAAAATTAAGTGTTTTTAAACCTCTTTTTTCTATAAATTCCTCCCATAATAGCCTGTCAGAAACTCAAGTAGTAGGTGATTTTTTTTTATTTAATTTTATGGCTAAAATTTCCATTTTTGTGAAAAAACCACTTTTTTCCTTTGTTAAAGTGTTCAGCACTTAAAAATTTGATTTTTAAAGAGATATGAAAATATCTAACAAAATTATGCTCAGTACAGCTTTTTAGTATAAAGATTTAAATAAAAATTCGATTATTTTCAGAAATTTAAAATATACAACCACATTTAATATGATAAAAGTTGTAAATCATTTCATTAACTAAATATAGTGCCAGCAGTTGCGGTTAGACTATAAATGAAATTATACATCCATTTTCTTACTTTTACAAATTTATTAAAATAAAAAATATTAAGTGAAATTTTATTTTTCATTTACATAAATTTATTAAAATAGAAAAAATTAAAAGCTTAAAATAGGATTAGATACCCTATTATATTTTAATAACCTTAGGTAGTATTACATTTTAAAGAAAACCTATGTAGTTTGGCGGCATTTTATCAATTTAGAGGAACCTGTCTTTTAATCGATACCCCACGATATTTTTTACTTCTATTCATATTTTATATACCTCCATCTTTAGGGTTAATATTTATATTCTCCCCAGAATAAAAATTTAATAAGTTAGGTAAAGGTGTAGACTATATAGAAGATAAGGTGGGTTACAATAAATTTTTATTTAAGAATAGAAAATTAAAATTTTTATTGAAAAAGGATTTATTAGTAAACGAAGAACAATATTCTTCTTTGAACTTGATAAACAATGTGCACATATCGCCCGTCACCCTTATCTAAAGGTAAGGTAAGTCGTAACATAGTTGATGTTTTGGAAAAAGCATCAAGAGCTTAAAAGCTATAATCAGCATTTCACTTACACTGAAAAGATGAAAATAACTTTTTATTAATTTTTTTTTAATAAAAATATTTATTTTTATAAAATTTTTACACTTTTAATATGTTTACTGTAAAGGCTAAATAAATTATTTTAAAGAAATTTAATTTTCCTTTAGTATCAGGAATATTCAATTCATATTTAAAATTTAATTTTTCCTGAAAAAAGGTCATCTATAAATTTATTTCTTTATTGTGTCAAAAATATTATTAATAAATTTATTGAAGTTAGACTCTATCCGAACCTTTTGATATCCGGTTTCTTTTATTTTTTAAAAAACAATAATATTTAAAAAGATAATTTTTTAAATTTATTTTCTTAAAATCTTTATATTTTATTAGGAATAAAAGTTTCCAAAAAGTTTCATAACCTTTATTAATTTTAATTTAAATTTTTTACAAAAGATTTCCTTTATTAGCCAAAATAATGAAGATATTAGTAGAATAACTTATTATTAACTTAATAACTAGGCAAAAAATTGAATGACTGTTTACCAAAAACATTTCTTACTGACATTATTGTAAGTAACACCTGCTCAATGAATATTTTTAAATAGCCGCGGAAATTTAACCGTGCTAAGGTAGCATAATCATTAGCCTCTTAATTAGAGGCTCGTATGAACGGTGAAACATTTCAATTACTTTTTTAGTTAATATTTTTAAATTTAAATTAAGAATAAAAATGTTCTTATAAATAAAATAGACGATAAGACCCTTTTGAACTTTACTCTAGTTTAGCTGGGGCAGCTAAAAAAAAATAATCTTATTTTTAATATTTAAATAAATGACCCAATAAAATTGATTATATGAACAAGTTACCATAGGGATAACAGCGTAATATCTTTTTAAAGCTCTTATTAAAAAAGAAGATTGCGACCTCGATGTTGAATTAGTGTAACTTTACTGATGCAGTAATTTTAAAAGTAGGTCTGTTCGACCTTTAAAACATTACATGATTTGAGTTCAAATCGGTGTAAACCAGATTGGTTTCTATCTTTTATTTATTTTTATTCAGTACGAAAGGACCAATAAATTTATTTTTAATATTCTTATTGGCAGATTAATGCATTAGATTTAGAATCTATCAATTCTAATTATCTCCCCCTTCTTGAATTCACTCATTGCAATCATTTGCATTCTTGTAGCAGTAGCCTTTTTTACAATTTTAGAACGAAAAGTTTTAGGATATATTCAAATTCGAAAAGGACCAAACAAGGTAGGTTTTATTGGAATTTTACAACCTTTTGCAGATGCTATCAAGCTATTTAATAAATCTCTTTCGTCAACAGATGCATCTAATTTTTCTATTTCATTTTTAACTCCAAGAATTAGTTTATTTCTTGCTCTAATTCTTATTCCTCTTATTCCTTTTAATAATTTTCAAATTTTAGATAATAAACACAATATTCTAACTTTTTTCATTATCTCAAGTTTAGGAGTTTATTCAATTTTAATAATTGGATGATCCTCTAATTCTAAATATAGACACATTGGGGCAATTCGAAGAGTAGCTCAAATAATTTCTTATGAAGTATCCTTTTTTTTAATTATTCTATTTATTTCTATTTTAAGAAATTCTTTCAATTTTAAACAAATTATAGATTCACAAAACCTTTTATGATTTTTCTTTGGAAATATTTTGTTATTTTATATATGATTTACAAGATGTCTAGCAGAAGTTAATCGAAGTCCCTTCGATTTTGCTGAAGGAGAATCAGAGTTAGTATCAGGTTTTAACGTAGAATATATAGGAGGGTGATTTGCTTTAATTTTTTTAGCTGAATATTCTAATATGATTATTTTGTCAATTCTATCAACTATTTTATTTTTTTCATCAATTAAATCATTTTTCATTATTCTTCTAATTTTAACTATTTTAATATTGTGAATTCGAGGATCTTATCCTCGATTTCGGTATGACCTTTTAATAACTTTAAACTGAAAAATTTTTCTCCCGTTAATTCTTCTTTTTACTCCTTTTGCTTTAATTTCATCCTCCTGATGTTTTTAGAATCTAAAACTTACAAAGTTTTTATTTTACTTAAACTAATTAACCTGACTCTAAAGAAGTATTTCTTACAAAATGCTTTCAAAACATTTTTTAAAATAGAATCTTTTCTTAATCTAATTTAGTAAATCTTGTATTTCACCAAATACTCAAAATATAAAATATATAAAAAAATATAAAAACCTAAAAATTATTCCTAATTGCATGTAAGGATAATCAACCTCACAAGCCCCAATTCATGTTAACAATATTCAATTAACTACAAAATATCAAAATAAAATCTTTATTAAAGGATAAAATATAGTTCTTCGAAAATTATGCTTTAAAAACAAAGGTAAGAAATACAAAATTACAACTGATATAACTAAAGCAATAACTCCACCAATCTTTCTGGAAATTGATCGTAAAATAGTATAAGCAAATAAAAAATATCATTCAGGCTGAATATGAACAGGAGTTACTATAGGATTAGATGGAATAAAATTTTCAACATCTATAAAAATGCAAGGAGTCTCTAAACATACAAATATAAAAATAATAAAAACCGCAGCTGCTCCATAAATATCCTTAATTCTAAAATAAGGATGAAATCCAACCTTATCATAATTTCTATTTAATCCTATAGGATTTCCTGATCCAGTTTCATGTAAAAATAGTAAATGAAGAATTACTATAAATAAAATAATAAAAGGTAAAATAAAATGAAAAGCAAAAAATCGAGTTAAAGTTGGATTTCCTACAGAAAATCCCCCCCAAACTCATTCTACCATTATTACTCCAATATAAGGAATTGCTGATAATAAATTAGTAATCACAGTCGCAGCTCAAAAAGACATCTGTCCTCAAGGAAGAACATATCCCAAGAAAGCTGTTGCCATTGATAATAATAAAATAGTTACTCCTCTCAATCAAGTCTTATTAAATCGATAAGAACCATAATATAACCCACGTCCTATATGAATATATATAAATAAAAAAAAAAATCTAGCTCCATTTGCGTGAGCAACTCGTATTAATCATCCATAATTTACATCACGAATTAAATGAATTACTCTATCAAATGATAATACAACTCTTCCTGAAAATTGTATTGCTAAAAACAAACCAGTTACAATCTGAAAAAATAAAAAAATTCCTAATAATGACCCAAAATTTCAAAAATAAGTTAATCTAGAAGGAGATGGAAGATCAACCAATGATCCATTAACAATTTTTAAAATGTTATCCTGTTTACGTAATGAAATTAAAATACTTCATTATCTAACCTATCAAGTTAGCCCTTTTTCTCAGGCACTCTATTTTAAGAAATACGAATAGCTCCCTTTTCTATTATTCTTAACCAGACAATTATTACCATCATAGCTAAAAGATAAATTACTAAAAATATTCTTCTTACTAAAGTAATTCTTCCCCAAATACCTATTCTTCTGATCCTAATGTTCTGAACAAAATCTTCATATCCTGAATATTTATATAATAAAATAATTCCTAAGACTAATATTACTAATCTAGAAACTTCAAATCTTTCATTAGGTAAAACTCTTATTATATAAGTAAATACTACAAGAACTCCCCTTATTAATACTAAAATTACCATATAACTAAATCAGAAGCTTCTAAGATTTCAATATAAATATATAGCATATATTAATACAGTAAAAATTAATCTTCTAATAATCATTATTGGTTGAATTCTTAAAACGAATAATACTCCTAATATAACTATTATTTTCAAAAATTCTTATTAGTTTATTAAAATACCTACTTTGGATGTAGGAGATACTTTTATTAATGTAATCAAAACAATAATTCTTATTAGAATTACTAGATTATGATGATGACGAAAAAATGTAATTATTCTACTTCTTAGATTAGAACTCATATTAATATCAATTTTCACTTTAGTTTCAACAAAAATATTTTCATTATCACCTATATCCCTTTTAGTAATATTAACAATTATAGTCGCTGGATCATCTCTTGGGCTAGTCTTATTAGTTTCCTTATGTCGATTTTTTAAGTCTCCAAACTCATTACCAATTTGAATTTTAATTTAATTTTTGATAAAACTAGTCATTCCTATCATAACCTTTAGTTTTCTATTTTTTAATTACTGTAATTATTTAATTATTTTATCATTTTCTATTCTTTTTATTTTTTTAAAATTTCCCTCCCTTCAATTATCAATTTTTAGAAAATTTATATTTAATGATTCAATCTCGTTTATTATAATTTTACTATCAATTATTAGAGTGATAATAATTGTTATCTCTTCTTACACTCTAAAAAATTCCTTTTTATTAACTACTTCAATTCTTTTAATTTTAATTTTAACTTTTTCTTCCCTTAATATATTTTCATTTTATATACTTTTTGAAATCGTTCTTATTCCAACATTATTCTTAGTTACTAAAATTGGTTATCAACCTGAACGTCTACAAGCAGGAATCTATTTAATAATTTATACAATCCTTGCCTCTCTTCCTCTTTTATTAGGGATTTTATATTTTAAATACTCACCAAATTTCCTTTTTCTTTCATCAAACTGTGAACAAATTAAAATTGCATTAATTTTTATCCTTGCTTTTTTAGTAAAAATACCAATATTTTTATTTCACCTTTGACTTCCAAAAGCACACGTTGAAGCCCCTGTAGAAGGATCAATAATTCTTGCAGCAGTTTTACTAAAGTTAGGAGGCTATGGATTAATTCGATTTAGCCCCCTCCTTTATGCTAAAATTATCCCATTAAATTTTTGAATTTCCAGAATTAGATTAATTGGGGCAATCATGACAAGAATAAACTGCATTCGACAAAAAGATCTAAAATCATTAATTGCTTATTCCTCAGTGGCTCATATAGGTTTAGTTCTAGCCAGAATTATAACCCTAAATTTTATTGGATTTTATGGAGCAATTTTAATAATAGTAGCTCATGGATTATCCTCATCAGCATTATTTTTAATAGTAAATATAATTTATACTAAACATCATACACGAAATATTATCTCATTTAAGGGTCTATGAAACTCTTTTCCTAATATCACTTTTTGATGATTTATTTTTATTGCAGCTAACATTTCTGCCCCTCCCTCAATTAATTTAGCTGGAGAAATTTTTATTTTAATAAGACTCATTAACTTAAATACTTTAATTTTAGTTCCTTTTATTTTTATTTCACTAATAACCTCTATTTTTTCAATTACACTATTTTTAAATACAGTTCATAATCAACCCAACTCTAATTTAGCATTATCTTCTTCTAATAAACTCTATCTATGTCTATTCCTTCACCTATTCCCATTAATTATAATTATTTCAAAACTTGATATCTCATTATTTTATATTCTTAGTTTATAAAAACAATGGCTTGTGGTGCCATAAATCTAAAAATTTTTTTTCAAGGAATTTTAATATTATTATTTTCTTTACCCCCATTAATTTCTTCCCTGTATATACTTTATTACTCAATTTTTATCTCAATTGAATTTCCTTTAATTACTATCTTCTCATTTAATATTCCAATTAGTTTTCTTCTAGATTGAACCTCTCTTTTATTTCTATTTACCGTTATATTTATTTCTAGAATAATCTTACTTTTTAGAATAGAATATATTCCCCCTCTGGAACATAAACAATTTTCATTAATACTTTTGTCTTTTGTTTTATCAATATCATTTTTAATTCTTTCAGATAATATTATTTTTATCTTATTAGGATGAGATGGATTAGGCCTAACATCTTTTGTTCTTGTAGTTTATTACCAAAACTTCTCCTCTTCAGCATCAGGATCTATTACTATCTTTTCAAATCGAGTAGGAGACATTTTAATTCTTTTATCTATTGCTTTCTTAACATCTTTATGTAATTGAAATTTTTTTATAAATGAAAACTTTCCTAAAATAATTATATTATTTTTAGTACTTGCTGCTTGTTCAAAAAGAGCACAATTTCCTTTTTCAGCCTGACTACCAGCAGCTATAGCTGCTCCCACTCCCATTTCTGCCTTAGTTCATTCATCTACTTTAGTAACAGCAGGAGTATATCTACTAATTCGAATCATAAATTTTCCTCATCCCTCAGCTATACTTCTGATTTTATTAATCTCAAGAGCAACAGCAATTTACGCTAGAATATCAGCAAATTGAGAAATAGACATAAAAAAAATTATTGCTTTATCAACACTTAGACAAATTGCTATAATAATATTTGCTATCGCTTTAGGTTCCACAATTCTAGCATTTTTCCACCTAATCATTCATGCTTTATTTAAATCAATAATATTTCTTTGTGCTGGAATTGTAATTCATTCCTCTTCATATCAAGATATGCGAAATATAGGAACTATAATATTTAATTCACCCACCGTAGCTTCAATTTTAGGAATTGCTTCTCTTTCTCTTATAGGAACTCCATTTATGTCAGGATTTTTCTCAAAGGATCCCATCATTGAAACTGCTATTTTTTCAAAAACATTTTCTCTAATAAGATTTTTAATAATTTTGTCAATTGGAATAACTTCAGCTTATTCAATTCGAATAATCTCATTTGCATTAAAATTTTATTTAAAATCAAAACCAGACGTAAATTTACACCCATCAAATTTTATAGAATTTCCAATTATTTTTATAGCTCCTTTCTCAATTTTTATAGGAACATTTATAATATGAATTTCTTCACCTGAGCAACTTATTATCATTCCTAACTATTTTAAATTCTCTATTATTTTAATCTTATTAACAGGATTAATCTTAGGAATATCATTATCATTTACAGCAAAAAAATACAAAAGATTTGGACAAGCTTCAAATTCATTGTGATTCAATCATTTCTTAACTGTCTTACCATTTAATCCTCTTTCTTATCTTATAAATTTTTTTACAAAAAATGATAAAACTTGACAAGAAATTTATGGTCCAAATTACTGTTTCAAATATTCTTCATTTATATCTTCTCAACCAGATATTATTACAAACCAATTGTTATTCGTTATTTTAATAATAACAATTTATCCTATCCTTATTATATCATTTTAACTTTGTAGCTTATCACAAGAGCACTTTACTGAAGATAAAGAGGTCTAAATATTTTCATCATGAAATAATGACGTGAATTTCACTACTAAATCCACGACTTAAGTCGAAATTAAGCTGCTATAATAGCTCTTTTCTATAGTAGCTACCGCTAATTTAGAAGTTAGAAGCT